>JAWZYT010007383.1:0-11846 GCA_034508575.1 Petrolisthes manimaculis | reverse complement strand
GGGACGAAGTTGAGCAAGTTGTAATTAAGATTCCTGGTGATGGCGACGAAGGAGAGAGAGAGAGAGAGAGAGAGAAGGAGAGAGAGAGAGAGAGAGAGAGAGAGAGAGAGAGACAGAGAGAGAGAGAGAGAGAGAGAGAGAAGCAGGTGACAAGAGAGGGATCAGGTTTACTCCTTCTGTCTGTCACTCCTTCTTTGCTACTTTTATATATTCCTCCTCTTCTTTCTCCTTCTATATATTCCTCCTCTTCCTCCTTTTATATTCCTCCTCTCCCTCCTTCTATATATTCCTCCTCTTCCTCCTTCTATTCCTCCTCTTCCTCCTTCTATTCCTCCTCTTCCTCCTTCTACATATTCCTCCTCTTCCTCCTTCTATATATTCCTCCTCTCCCTCCTTCTGTTCCTCCTCTTCCTCCTTCTATATATTCCTCCTCTTCCTCCTTCTGTTCCTCCTCTTCCTCCTTCTATTCCTCCTCTTCCTCCTTCTATATATCCTCCTCTTCCTCCTTCTATATATTCCTCCTCTTCCTCCTTCTGTTCCTCCTCTTCCTCCTTCTGTTCCTCCTCTTCCTCCTTCTATATATTCCTCCTCTTCCTCCTTCTGTTCCTCCTCTTCCTCCTTCTATATATCCTCCTTTTACGACTTCTTCTTTCTATTATTTCTTCTTTTGCCACTCATTACTGCCAATGATTTTTCTTTGGTGATTTTTGTTCTTCACTCTGTTATTAATTCTCTCGTTCGTCTTTTTAATTACTGGTCATCTTGTGTTTTTCTGCCACTCCTCTCATTCTTCCCCACTCCACTCCACTCTACTCCACTCTACTCCCTTCCCTCCTCGCCTCACTATTGCCTCTCGACTCGACTCTCCTCCACTCACTCTCACTCATTATTCCCTTTCACCATTTTTACTCTCTTCACACCACTCCTCTCACATCACTCCCCTCACCAATCCCCTCTTAACACTCCCCTCACATCACTCCCCTCTCCCACACTCCTCTCACCAATCCCCTCTCACCAATCCCCTCTCACCACTCCCCTCTCAACACACTCCTTTAACCACTCCCCTTTCACCACTCCACTCTCACCACACCTCTCTCACTACTCCCCTCTCATCACTCCACTCTCACCAATCCCCTCTCACCACTCCCCTCCCAACACACTCCTTTAACCACTCCCCTTTCACCACTCCACTCTCACCACTCCTCTCACTACTCCCCTCTCAACACACTCCTCTCACCACACTCCTCTCACCACACTCCTCTCAACACACTCCTCTCACCACTCCCCTCTCAACACACTCCTTTAACCACTCCCCTCTCACCACTCGTGCCAGGCTGACAGTGAGAAGTTTTAGAGGGTGAAGGAGCTAAGAGTATTTGAGGCTTCCTTTTCCCTTCCCTTCCCTTCATTCTCTTTCTTCTGGGCCTTTCCTTTCTCTTTCTTCCATACCTTTGTTTCTTCCTTCCACCCTTCTTTCCACCCTTCACCTCCCTCATCACTTCTTTCTTTTCCTTCATATCCTTCCTTCCTTCCACCCTTCCCCATCACTATCCTTTCTTTCCTATCCTTCATTCCTTCCCCTCCTTTTTTTTTCAAGTTTATCTCATAATTTGAACTGATATACTTCTCACACTTCCTTTACTCTTTCTTCCTCTTTCTTCCTCCTCCTTTGTTCTTACTCTTCACCTCATCTTTACTCTTCTCCTTCTTTTCTTTACACATAATAGATATCTTGGTTATCTTTATCTTATCTGTCATAATGTTTAGCTTCTCTCCTTATCTCTCTCATCCTATTGTGTCTACCTTCTTTCTCTGTTTTTATTGTCTATTGTTATCTTTCTTTTCTTGTCTCTTGTCTTTCCCTTAACACTTCTCCTTCTTTTTTTACTTCTTTTTTTACTTATCTTCTTTTTTCTACTCTTTTGTATTTTGATATCTATTATAATCTTATTGTGCCATTTTTTCTCCTGTATATCCTCTCCTCTCTTCCTTCCTTCTTCTCCTGTTTATTTTCTCCTCTCTTCCTTCCATCCTCGTCTCTTCCCTATCCTCTACCGCTCCTTCCCCTCTTTCTTTTCTTTTGCTTTCCCCATTCTCCTTTTTCAATCCCTTTACCTCCCTCTCCCACCTCCTCCCCCTCCACTCTACCCCTGCCTCTCCCCCTCCTGCCTCCCCCTCCCCCTCCTACTCTACCTCTCCCCCATGCCTCCCCCATCCCCAACTCTACCCCTGCCAGTGTCTTTCCTACTCTTCTCACGCTTCCCTAACCCTAAACCCATACTCTGTCGCTCTATCCTTTGATCCTCTCTCTCTCTCTCTCTCTCTCTCTCTCTCTCTCTCTCTCTCTCTCTCTCTCTCTCATACTGTTCTTATGCTAGTTTAGATAATATAAAAAAAAGTTCAACAACCATAAAACTACTCTGAAAAAACACTAAAGGAAAAAAGTATCATTGATTTGGAGTTAAAGCAAAGTAGAAGACATAATAATCGCTTTAATTAAAAAGAATTAAACTAACTTGGGAAAGTCATGTTATTAAGAGAACTGGTAATAGATGGAGAGTTCGAGTAAAAGAGTGGCAACCCAGAAACAGAAGAAGAAGCCTGGGTAGACATAAGTATCGATGGAGAGAAGATAATAAGAAAGTTGTGTGTGTAGGAGTGGGCTGGAGTAAACAGACAGTAGACAGTGAAACAACATGGAGAGTATTGTAACAGTCTCTCGTGCTGCAGAAGAGTACTAAACATGACTGATGATGATGATGATGAGGAGGAGGAGGATTATAATATGCTACAATAGTTGAGGTGTGTTGCGTCTATATGAGTACACTCGTGATACGTAATCCCTGACAAGAGACGAACGACAGGCAACACACACACACACACACACACACACACACACACACACACACACACACACACACACACACACATACACATACACACACACACACACACACACACACACACACACACACACACACACACACACACACACACACACACACACACACACTTTAGTTATGTAAATAGAGCTGATTTAATGTTAAGTGGGCAATACAATGATTCCTCCAATGTATTCCAGGAAACATATTTGCCCATTATAGATGATGGTATATAGCACTGGGTGAAGGAATCAGTAATGTTCAATACAGGTCACTTATGGGGAGAGTATACTTTTGATAGATTGGAGTACCTTGATTCCTCCAAAGTATGCCAGAAAACAGACCCAGATGAAGAAATATAATGGTATCCTGTTGCCTGGAATAGTTTGGAGGAATCATAATCTCCAAAAATGTCAAAACTATATACCCTCCCCTTAAAGCAGTTCAGGCGGCATTCCAAACTTGAAGGTGAACGAATGGATGAAGGAGAGAAGCGATGTTGGAAGGAGAGGAAAGAGGAAGGAACATGAATGAACGTGTTGAACTAAGAATGTAAATATGTTTTTTTTTTTTTTTTTTTTTTTTAAGAGTAGACAATTGTGTGGTGCAAAAGTGAATGAAGAGAAATGATGAACAAATGTATATAATTATTTTGGTGGTGTATGAATATAATTTTTATACAGTGTAGTGTCCTAGAAACTGTATTATAATTATCATAGTCTACTATTGGTATTATGAAGTGGTTTGTTATTAGGTGTTATCTGTGGAGTGTGTGTGACATATGTTGTAAGTGTTATGATATTACGTGACCTGTTATAAGTTAGTATTATGTGTATGTATGTGTGTCCCTGTTATGAGTGTCCATTGTTTATTATGTGTTCAGTTTCATTCATCATAAGTGTTATACCTCGTCAGTGTATTTATGTATAGTGAGATTTACACTGCACACGTTTCTCTCTTAGTGTTGCTGTAGTGTTGAGATTAGGTTGGATTAGTGTTGATGTGCATAATTAATTTGTATGGTGTGTGTGGAGCCCATCCATTTACACCATTTAATGTGGATGAAAGTGTGGTTTTACGTGTGTGTGTGTGTGTATGTATTTGTGTGTCTATGTGTGTGTATATATATATATATTAGTGTGTGTGTGTGTGTGTGTGTGTGTGTGTGCGTGTGTGTGTGTGTGTGTAATCCACTAATTCTACAATAAATTACTTTGATGATGTTGGAGGCGTTGCAGTAAAAGCTCACTCCAACCTTACTTACCTCAAAACGACCCTCTCTTGATTCCGCCTCTAACATCTTCCTTCTATCCATCCACAGGAAAATGGTAAATCCTTCCTCTCCTTTAATAGGCAAGAAAAGGTAGTGTGTTCTTTTCAAATACTTTTCCTCTCTCCCGGAACCTGAGTATAATAGAGGGGGCCCTGTCTGTAGGTAGAGGGGAAGGTGGAAGTGGGGGGGGAGGAGGTCTGTAGGTGGAGGGGAAGGTGGTAGTTGGGGGGGGGATTCGACGGAGAAAGGAGAGAGGACTGGGGTGGTAAGAATGAGAGTGAGTTGGTTGGTTGTTTGTTTGGTTATTGAGGGAGGGTGTTTGTGAGTGAGTGAGTGTGTGTGTGTGTGTGTGTGTGTGTGTGTGTGTGACTGATAGATAGTCAGTTAAAGAGTTATATAGGAATGCAGAGAGTAAGGAAGAAGAATGGGATGGTTTGTGGTCGAGAGAAAGAGAAAGAGTGAGAGAGAGGGAGAGAGAGGGCGAGGGAGAGGGAGAGAGAGGAAGGGGGGGGGAGTGTGTGTTTGTGTGTATATGTGTGTGTGTGTGTGAAAGTATACGAGAGGGAGGGGAGGAGATAATGGGAAGAGGTCCATTTCATCCCACCTTCCCTCCCCTCCACACTACACTCAAACTTTGACTCATAAATTCGAGAGTAACCAACCATCTGTGCTGCCTCGGACATTTTTACCCTCCTGCACCACCACCAGACTTTACCTTAGCGGGGACGGTGGTGTGTGTGTGTGTGTGTGTGTGTGTGTGTGTGTGCGTGTGTGTGTGTGTGTGTGTGTGTGTGTGTGTGTGTGTGATACTGGCGCTGCTGTTGCTGTTGTTTTTATGTTCAGCTGCAGTAGTGCTGTGATGTGATGGGATGACTGTGCTAAGGTTTTAAATTGTTTGTGTGTGTGTGTGTGTGTGTGCTTTTGTGGGGGAGAGCTGTGTGTGTGTGTGTGTGTGTGTGTGTGTGTGTGTGTGTGTGTGTGTAATTTAATTTGTACTGCTATTATTGCGTTGGTGTGTATTGTGGCACTGTATAATTATGTCGTGTTGGTATGTGCATGCTATGTATGGTGTGTTCTGTGCTGTATTTTCACACTATAGTTTATTGTCTTGTGGTGTGTGTGTGTCACTGCGTGCGTATGTCATAGATTTTTATGTAAGTATTTTTTGCGTGATCAGATATATATATGTATTATGTCTCTATGTATGTATATGTCTGTATCTATGTGTGTGCGCATGTTTACGTGTACTTATATTTATGTGTATATATTATGTGCATGACCAGTACAACATAACACCAAAGCCCAGAGAGAGATAGAGAGAGATAGTGTGTATGTGTGTGTGAGTGTGTATGTGTATATGTGTGTGTGTGTGTGTGTGTGTTTAGAGTCGTCCATCTGGTTATCAAAACTCGACCACATATTGTCCTCTGGGTACATTGTGTTGGGGATTGTCGTATTGGGAGTGGGAGGAGATTATTTTGATGCCTGGCCTCCTCTACCTACACATATATACGGTACCTGACTTCCACCATAGCCTACTCCACCACTGACTACATCACTCCCCTCCCATGCTACACTATCCACACACTACCCACAACCACCACAGTAATATAATTTGTTGCCTCACTACTCAGGCCTCCCCAACACCACTACCTATCTATCTATCCACTGCATCATTCTCCTCACATGTTTCCCTATTTTGATACACTATTCCCTGCCACTACGATACTACAATCTGTTACTGCACTACTCAATCACTTCACTACTCCATTTCAACGCTATTATTATCTCACTACTCAGTCACCTCAGTACTCCATCTCAACACTATTATATTATTATCTCACTAATCAGTCACCCTCACTATTGTATTGTCACATACTCGAAATTCCTCTACCACACTTTAGCACATTTCAACTACCACATTTCTATCACTACTTTTATACCCCTACACATATTACTGTACATCTCTACTACCATTACACCACTACTACTACTACTACACCACTACTACTATGTCGATACCAATTGCCATTATATAACTACACTATAACAACACCACAACCACTGCACAATTCTGCCAGTACACTACACCGTTATTACCACACCACACCACATAGGGAGAAAAAAATATTGTTTACTTTTTAACTCCAATCCCTAGAGAGGTTGAAATGTCATGTAGGTATTAGAGCCCATAGGTATTCTCTCTCTCTCTCTCTCTCTCTCTCTCTCTCTCTCTCTCTCTCTGAGAGTCTGTATGTCTATATGTATGTCCATCTGTTAGTATATATATATATATATATATATATATATATATATATATATATATATATATATATATATATATATATATATATATATATATATATATATATATATATATATATATATATATATATATATACTGACAGATAGACAAACATATCCATTACTCTGTTCTCCAGCCTTCTACACTAGAGACCCTATATGGGGTCTCTATTCTACACTACTCTTTCATTCTTTGGATTCTTATTTTCTCTCTTTTCTGCTCTTTCCACCTCTTTTATATTTCATCAACCACCTTATCTCTTTCTCTTTAATTTTATTTTTATCTTAGATTACTTCTATTCCTCGTCCTCCTCCTTTCTCCTTTTTATTTTAACTATCTGTTATATTCCTTTTCATTCTCTTCCTCCTCCTATTTCACTTTCCCCCTGTGTATGTCTTCTTGTTCTATATTTCTATCCCTCTAACCAATTTGTATTATCATCTCTCTCTTTTCATCCTCTCTTTCCTACCTACCTACCTACTTTCCTTTCTCTTTTCCTTCCTTCCGTCTTTCTTATATTTACGTCCTCTCTCACTCCACTACCCTTCCTCCCTTTACATCACATCACCCATCACTCACTCTTCCCATTTTCCTCCCTTTCTTCCTTCCATCTTTTCTTCCACCTCTGCATCTTCTCTCACTCGATTATTTCCCTCTCATTACTTCCCATCTCTCTTTCATGATTTCTTTCATCCTTCCCTCTCCTTTACCTCTCTTTCTTCCTCAGTTCCTTTCTACCTTCTTTCCTTCTATCCTTTTCCCCTACCTTCTTTCCCATCTTGCTTTTATTCTTCCTTCCTTCCTTCCTTCCTTTTTTCCTTCCTTCATTCTTGTCTCAGTACCTTCCTTCCCATCTTCCTTGCTTCCTCCCTTCTTTTCTCATTACTTTCCTTCCCATCTTCCTTGCTTCCTTCCTCTCTACCTCCCTCCCTTCTTTTATCATTACCTTCTTTCTCATCTTCCTTGTTTGTTTCCTCCCTACCTCCCTACCTTCTTTCCCATCTTCCTTGTTTTTTTCCTCCCTACCTCCCTCCCTTCTTTTCTCCTTACTTTCTTTCCCATCTTGCTTGCTTGCCTCGTTGCTTGGTTGCTTGGCAGTGCAGCACACCATCTATCCTCCCAGTGGGTATATCACGTCACAACCAGAGTGCTCTTACCTTTCCTTCCTTCCTTCCTTCCTTCTCTCTTCTTCTTCTTTTTGCCTTGTTCTTTCATTCCTCCTCATTTGTTTTCTCCACCTTCTCGTTCCTTCCTTCCTTCCTTCCTTCCTTCTCTCTTCTTTTTCTTTTTGCCTTGTTCTTTCATTCCTCCTCATTTGTTTCTTCACCTCCTCGTTCATTATCCTCCTTCTTCCATGTTTATCCTTTGTTTCTTTTGCTTTCGTTCCCCTTCTTCTCTCCTCTCCTTTCTCCTCTGTTTCCATATGCTCCTACTTATTTTTCATTTCCCATAACTTTGTTTTATTTTTTCCTCCTCTTTGTATCATTTTTCTTGTCTCTCATTCTCTTTTATCTATTGATTCTCCTATCATCCTGTTTGTAAATTTCTGTTGTAAATTACTGTTTTATTTCAGTTTCTTATTCTTTATTCGTCTACCATCCTGCCTCTATTATCATACTTTTCTTTCATTATTCATCCTCCACTCTCCATGTTACTATATTGTTATTGCCCTTCCTTGATTGTAATTCTTCTTTGGAACCCTCACCACCACTAATACCACTGCATCACCATTACTGTACCACTACTACCACTACTACCACCATAACCACTACTACCACCATAACCATTACTACCACCAACACCACTACCACCAACACTCACCACCACCATTCAGTCACCACCATCACAACAATAACAACAACAAATATATAAATACAATCACGATCCCAGCCAATACCACAACCACTACCACTATCCCTCCACAACACACACACACACACACACACACACACACACACACACACACACACACACACACACACACACACACACGATCCCTTCCTTCCTTGTCTCACTCACTTTTGATTGAATTACCTCAGAGATTTTTAAACGTGCTATATTTGTTGATGAATTTCCCTGTAGGTGTGTAGGGGATGAGGACCTGGATATATGTTCAATATTGTCTGTGTGTGTGTGTGTTTGTGTGTGTGTGTGTGTATTTTTATGTATTTGTCTTTGTGAGTGTGTATGTGTGTATCATGCTTGTGTGTGTGTGTGTGTGTGTGTGTGTGTGTGTGTGTGTGTGTGTGTGTGTGTGTGTTGTAACGTTCTAGCCTAACACAGTAATGGACTGTGAGCAATAAGTGCCAGTCTAGGGACTCAGTATCACTGTGATAAGCTACTCGTCACAGTAGTTGGTTAAGGTAATCAGGAAACAACCAGGTTTAGTTTAAGTTAAAATAATTATTCACCAACTCCAGAACATGAGATATAACCCCTGAGTAAACATTCACCAACTCCAGAACATTACATATAAATATAAACACTCCCGAGTTGAAACAGGACAGTGAACAGAGACACAGCACAAATGGAGGACAGGGACATACCTTACAAATAGTACACACACAATATAAACTTATCTGGGTGAAGTGGAGGCAGCTCACTTATAACACACTTTGTCACGTTCCCGGACCACCACCTTACAAAACCTTTGGGAGAGAGAAAAGGCCCTGATGTCAAGATGCAGCCAAGCTGCTGATGAGACTGCCATTTTGGGGCAAGTTGGGCGCCTTATATACAGGCGGTTGAAGCCCGGCCTGTTTCGAAGGCTTGATCGAAGTAGTACCTTGGGACCTCCTGAAGGGAGTGAAGTCACTCGACTCTCACGAGAGACTGCCTCGTTGATAGTTAAAGGGGAAGGAAGTGGTGCGGGAACGGTCGTCAGTGGCTGAGGTACTCGCTGTTTTCGACACAGTCATACATACATACATAATAACAGAAATACATAATATACAATACACAGGAATACATAATATACGATACACAGAAATACATAATACACAATATACAGAAATACATAATAAACCATATACAGAAATACATAATAAACAATATACACTGTCAAGGGGCATGACAGTGTGTGTCTGTATGTATGTACATGTGGTGTGTGTGTATGTGTGTGTGTTAAAGTTAAAGTGAAAGAAAGAGCAATTTAACGCACTCTGATGACATGAAACCGGTGTGTAATTGTGTGTGTATGTGCGTGTGTATGTGCGTGCAGGTGTGCATGAAAGTACGTGTGTATCCATTTGCCTTCAGTGTGTATGTGTGCTTGTGTACATACATATTTGGGAAGAGGTGTGCGTGACTGTGACTCTGTGTGTGCGTGTGTGTAATTCTGTTAGGTCATTCAGGCTATGCAATTCAAACACAGGTCACACACACACACGAGACCAGAAGATGATCATGCAGTCTTATCATGCAGGTCAGGTCAGGTCAGGTCAGGTCAGGTCATGTGAGTAGTAGTTCAAGTCACCTCAGCTATATTAGGTTAGCTTAGTCAGGTCTTTAATCCAGGAAGCTCGCTCAGTAAAATTCACACACTCGGGTTGGCTCAAATCAAAGTCAAATAGAAGTCAGCTAAATCAAGGAAAAAAATCACGCCAATAAAATGCTTCCTTCATATCACGCTGGTGGTGATATCATGTACTCAGGTGGTCATATTCAGGTCACGCAAAGGTTCACTAGTAGTAGCAGTAGTAGTTGTAGTAGTAGTAGTAGTAGTTGTTGTAGTTGTTGTTATTGTAGTAGTAGTAGTAGTAGTTGTTGTTGTTGTTGTTGTTGTAGTAGTAGTAGTAGTAGTAGTAGTAGTCGGGTTAATCTAAAAAAGAGATAATGCTTAAAACATAATAAAAACTAAAATATTTACTATCATATCCATAATTTATCGTCATTAATTCAAGTTTTCACTCACGGAAGTTAAATTGTCAGTCGCCAAACCTACATTAAATTGTCAAACCCTCTTCAGGTGTTAACAGGAATCCATTAGTAGTGAAGTAAATCAAGTTCAAATCATCATGTAGTCAATTGGTGCAGGGGAGTGAGGTGGTTGGTGTCCTAGAGTCTGGGGTGAGGGGAGGGAGGGGGACAGTATTGGCAGCAGGTGTCAAGAGGGAGCTGTCCAGTGCATGACAAAGACCAGGGAATTATTACAGGCCCCTTTTGGTGTGTCTCCCAAGTCTTCCATGGTGCAGGGAACTACTAAATATATATTGCTTCTTCTTCTTCTTCTTCTGTGACCTTTGTTCTTACTATGATTACTATTGTTATTTTCATTATATCTTTTTATTGGTGTGTCTTCCAAGTCTTCCATGGTGCAGGGAAGTACTTAATATATATTGCTTCTTCTTATGTGACCTTTGTTTTTACTATAAGTACTATTGTTGTTGTTACTATTGTTATTTTCATTGTCTTTTCTGTTGGTGTGTGTGTGTCTCCCAAGTCTATTATGGTGTAGGGAAGTACTGTTGTTATACTGTAGGTATTTATGAAACGTTTGTTCTTACTAGTACTATTGTTACTGTTATAACTGTTACTAGAAAACATTTGATAAAACTCTTGGTGGCTATTGACATAAACATTCAATTGTATTTGGGATTTATTTTTCTTTTAAAAGTTGACCATTGAAAACTTCTCTTTCTTTCTTTTGTTACACATGCTAGCTACCCTTATGTATCATTATCCATGCTGTGTGATATGAGAGTAATTAATTTGTATTTTTTGCATATACATTTTTCCTCCATAAAAGTCAAAGAAGAAAAAAAAGGTTATCGGAAAAATGGGCTTAAATATTACCACACAAGCGTTATTGATGGTTGTTGCACGGCACGGCAGGTGAGTGAGTAATGGCCACACGTCTATTGAATAATGTTGCAAGACTGATGGGGGGATGGGTCAAAGATGATGCAAGGATAGTTGGTTGGTTGGTTGGTGTGTAGGTAGGTGGGTGGTTAGTTGGTTGGTTGCGTGTGTGGTTAGGTGGATGATTGGTTGGTTGGTTGGTTGAGTGATTGATTGGTTGAGTGATTGGTTGGTTGGTTGGTTGGTTGGTTGGTTGGTTGGTTGGTGGGTGATTGATTGGTTGAGTGTGTGGTTAGGTGGATGATTGGTTGGTTGGTTGAGTGTGTGGTTAGGTGGATGATTGGTTGGTTGGTTGAGTGTGTGGGTAGGTGGGTGATTGGTTGGTTGGGTGATTGGTTGGTTGGTTGGTTGGTTTATTTGTTTGGTGGCAGATTGAGTGAGTGGTTCATTGGGTGATTGCTTGATCGATTGGTTTATTGTGAGGTTGGTTTGATGAATAGTTGAGTGATAGATTGGCTGGTTGGTTGGTTGGTTGTGGTGTTGAATAGTTGACTTGTGCTCTGGATGTTGGTCGGTAGGTTAGTTG
>JAWZYT010007382.1:0-20448 GCA_034508575.1 Petrolisthes manimaculis | reverse complement strand
CTCCGCCCCCACCCCCAACTTCCTAGTCTTTTCATCACACAAACCTTCATGTCATTCCTTTTCATTTCACGTGTCATTCCTTCTCTTCTTCAGCCCTTCTGTCTCTTCCCTGACTAGCATTTCCATCTGTATATCTATCTCTCTTCCTTTTCCTCCTCCTCCTCCTCCTCCTTCTCCTGCCCCTGTCTTTTCCTATACTTATATCCTTCTCAACATTCCGCCACTATATATACACATAACAAAAAATAAACTACGGAATATTAATCATACATGAAATTTGAAAACTCTAAAGAAACATAAAATAACGTGGAGACCTTGATTAAATGTAATAAAATATTCCAGTCTAGTGTTGGTTTTGCTCTCACGTAAGTAAAAAGAAAAAGGACAGATCTATTAGTAAGTAAAATAAAAAGGACAGACCTATTATCCCTGCTGGACGTTTCCTTTTCGCACCTCGTGGTTCTTCTCGCTTGTCTTTCCTTTTGATATTTTTCTCACCCGCATGTCGTTTCCGCGAAATGTCCTCTTAAATCTTTTCTCACTTCCTTGTCGTTTCCATTCCCACCAGTTAAATTACTTGGTATCTTTTCCCTTCATATCTTTTCCCTTCACGTGTCTGACGGTTCTGCTAATAACTGTTCCCACTTGTCATACCACACACACACACACACACACACATACAGTCCCCCCACTTGTCATGTCATACCACACACACACACACACACTGTCCCCCACTTGTCTTCATAAGGGGGGTAGGCCTACTATTTACACGCACCATTTCACAAAAACACTTCCTTCTGTGAGCTCTATAGTAGTTTTTTTTTAGTAGTTTCACGCTACCATGATTTCAAACTTGACATTCCCTTTACATCAGATATAATTTAATTAGTGGAGCTAATAAAGCGTTTAATTCGGCCTTGGAAGGAGAGAGAATAAACATACACGAAACAGTATAATCTTTTAAATATTACTGCTTATTTATTTATTTAGTTAGTTAAATATTTAGTTTTCATCAGTCTTCTTAAGGGGGTGCGGGAGTAGGGGACAGATTTGGGGGGGGGGGGGGGGGTGCGGGAGTAGGGGGACAGGCTTGGGGGATGGGGGGTTAGGGAGGTGCGGGAATATGGGACAGGATTTCTACCCACCACCCAAGCCATGACTCCCTATTCCCGCACCCCCCTAACCTATAAGCCTGTCCCCTACTCCAAATGTCCCCCACCTCAGCATCCACCACCCCTCACCTGTCACCTGCTCACGCTCACCTGACTTTTCCACCTCACCTGAATGTCACTCACTCACCTTTACCGTATATACTGTACCTAACATCTCACTTTTTCTCACTCACACACCAGTCCTCACCTCTCTTTCTCTCTCTCTCTCTCTCTCTCTCTCTCTCTCTCTCTCTCTCTCTCTCTCTCTCTCTCTCTCTCTCTCTCTCTCTCTCGTTTAAAGGTTGAGAGCGGGGGAAGCAAAGATGGAAGGACTGAAAAACATATTGAGAATGAAAGAAAACAATGAGAGAGAGAGAGAGAGAGAAAACGGGATAGGCCATACTGTAAAGAATCATGACTGACACACACACACACACACACGTTCACGCACGCAAGCCCACACAAAAAAACACAAGACAGACAAACACACAATGCAAGCTCTCTCGTGACTGGAGTGGATTGATCACACACACACACACACAAAAAAAAAAAAAAAAGCACTACTACTGTACATACAAAACACGACGCTACACCATTTTCTACTCTCTCTCTCTCTCTCTCTCTCTCTCTCTCTCTCTCTCTCTCTCCGACCTTAGAATAATGAGAATGGATGATGAAGGACAAATAAGAAAATTAAAAAAAATAAACTAGTCTTCAAAGTGAGAGAAAAGAATAAATAAATAATCAGGAAAATATAAGAGACAGAAGACAGAAATATAATAAATAGACACACATTACACTTCATTAGGAAAATAATGAAGGGAGGAAAGAGAGAGAGAAGGCGAGAGAGAGAAGGAGAGAGAGAGAAGGAGAGAGGAGAGAGAGAGAAGGAGAGAGAGAGAAGGAGAGAGAGAGAGAAGGGAGAGAGAGAGAAGGAGAGAGGAGAGAGAGAGAAGGCGCGCGCGAGAGAGAGTATTGAGTGGAAAGAAAAAAATGATAAAAGAGGAAAAACCGATGTGATAAGAAAACCATGAGAGAGAGAGAGAGAGAGAGAGAGAGAGAGAAAGAGAAAGAGAAAGAGAGAAAGAGAGAGAAAGAGAAAAAGAGAGAAAAAGAGAAAGAGAGAGAGAGAGAATGTGTGTGTGTGTGTATTACGTGGGTGTTTCTCGTGACACTTTTAAAATAAGATAAAACACACTCACTGGTAACATGATCTCTTTATCGTGTATATTCTCACTTTACTCCATAACATATTCTTTATCTCTCTCTCTCTCTCTCTCTCTCTCTCTCTCTCTCTCTCTCAGTATCTTTTCAATCAATCAGTCTATCTCTGGACACATCAGGTGGTGCCATCACCTGTCAAATTCCTCTTCACGTTACTCCTTCCTCTTTCTCATCTGCCCCTGTCCTTTTGCTCTTCCTCCTTTTCATACTCTTTCCCTTCCTTTCCCTCTATCTTCCCTTCTGTAATTATTTCTCTCTTCCCTACTCACTTTCTTTCTCTCCTCCTGTAATTATTTCTCTCTTCCCTACTCCTTTCTCTCCCTCTTCTTTTCTTAATTTTTCTTCCTCTTCCCTACTCTCTTTCTTGCCCTCTTTCTTCCTCCATTTATCTCCCTCTTCCCTCCTCTCTTTCTCGCCCTCTTCCCTACTCTATTTATCTCCCTCTTCCCCCCTCTCTTTCTGACTATCTTCCCTCCTTTATTTATCTCCTTCCCTCCTCTCTTTCTGACATCATCCCTCCTCAACTTATCTCCAACTTCCCTCCTCTCTTTCTCGCCCTCATCCCTCCTCTCTCTTTTAATACCATCATCATCATCATAGTCTTCCTTTTATCCTCCTCCTCCTCCTCCTCCTTATCAATATACGACATTTTCGCCGTGTCAAGCGCTCTTCTCTCCTCATTTTCTCACATTCTTTTCACTTGTTATCGAATTCTCGTCAACTTTTCCTCTGCCCCCCTGCCTGTCCTTTTAACACACCCACACCACCCGTTCCTTCGTCACCCAGGACCAACGTGTGAGTGAGTGAGTGGGTGAATGAGTGAGTGAGTAAATGGGTGAGTGAGTAAATGGGTGAGTGAATGAGTGGGTGAGTGAATGGGTGAGTGAGTGAGTGAGTGAGTGAGTGGGTGGGTGAGTGAATGGGTGAATGAATGGGTGAATGAATGGGTGAATGAATGAGTGAGTGAGTGAGTGAGTGAATGAATGAGTGAGTGAATGAGTGAGTGAATGAATGAATGAATGAGTGAATGAATGAGTGAGTGAGTGAGGGATACTGGCAGAGGTCACCTGAGAACACGTTGTCTGAATATGTTTACTGTTTATATGCAAAATTGTAACACATCAAACGACCGACTCAATCAAGATAAAAAATGTAAGTAGATGCTACGTAGGTACAATGTGTGTCATGAATTTGAGAATATTTATATAGAGGTAAATATTCTGTTGTTGTGATCAATCTGGAGGGCTACTAACTTATGCCTCCAAAAAATTTATTAACTTATACAATAAAATTATAACAAGTTTAATTATAAGTGAAGATAAGGTTTGGTTGTTGTTGTATACGTGAAGAGGTTCGGTCTTGAAGTACTTTGGAGGAATAAGTACCGAACCTTAGCCCTCCAAACTTTTAACACGATAGATATCACCCCTCCTCCTCCTCCTTCTCTTCCTCCTCCTCCTCCTCCTCCTCCTCCTCCTCCTCCTTCTCTCTTCCTCCTCCTCCTCCTCCTCCTCCTCCTCCTCCTCCTCCTTCTCCTCCTCCTCCTCCTTCTCCTCCTCCTCCACCTCCTCCTCCTTCTCCTCCTCCTCCACCTTCTCCTTCTTCTCCTCCTCCACCTTCTCCTTCTTCTCCTCCTCCCCGTCTTTAATCAACACTCTATTCAACTATGTCAACACAAAAGAGTTTTATAGTTGTAACCTTCTTAATTTAAGTGGAAAAATATGCCTTCACTGACTATCCTAAAAATATTGAAAAACTATGGTCTTCTCTCTTATTTCTATTCCTCCCTTTCCTTCTCCTTCTCTTCCTCTCTTCTTCATCCCTGGCTTCTTCACTAATCAATATTCCTCCCTCCACGCATCACTAAACACCATTCGCTTAACTTTTTTCCTCTTAGTCCTCTCATCATCATCATCCACCCCTCCTCCTCCTCCTCCTCTCTAAAAAAAACTTAAGAAAAAAAAAAGAAAATAATAAATAAGTTTTTCCTTCTCTTCCCGTTCCCTTTTTTTCCTTCTCTTCCCATTCCCTTTTTTTCCTTCTCTTCCCGTTCCCTTTTTTCATTCTCTTCCCATTCCCTTTTTTTCCTTCTCTTCCCGTTCCCCTTTTTCCTTCTCTTCTCTTGTCCTTTATCTCAAAATGATGATGATGATGATGATGGTGGTGGTGATGGTGATGATGGTAGTGTTGGTATTAATGGTGGTGGTGATGAAGGTGAAGGTGATAGTGATGATGGTGGAGATAGTGATGATGGTGACACAGTACAGCCTGTAGTAGTGTTGACGTAAGGATGTCATAGTCACCCGGGGTCAACACTACCTACAAATGTGTGTGTGTGTATGTGTGTTTTTTTTTCTCTTTCTCAAAATTAGCTCTACACAAAATATTATCTATCTATAAATCAAGTAAGCCATTCGTTTGTCTACATAATCATTGTTTTCGTCGTGTCATCTATATCTATTTATCTATCTTTTTGTTTGCTTGCTGCCTGCCTGCCTGCCTGCCTGCCTACCTACCTACCTGCCGGGTGACTGCCCTGAACCACGCCTGGAAGAGAGACCTGGAGGCGAAATTATGGAGTTCTTTCACCCGGAGCCTCTCCCTCACTCTCTCTCTCCCTCTCTCCTTACTTCCCTTCCTCCCTCTGCCTCACCATGGAGAGTACACACCATGGAGCTAGAATAGCTCCATGGTACACACAGTAGAATCTCTCACTCTCTCTCTCTCTCTCTCTCTCTCTCTCTCTCTCTCTCTCTCTCTCTCTCTCTCTCAGTATAATCTATGTATGTAGTTTTGATATTTCTTTATTCTTCTCAATCAATGTTTTCTTGATTGTTTTCTGTTTCAATTTTCTTTATCCCTCTGTTAAGTTTGTCATTTGTCTCTCCGCCTGACCAGTATATTCTTTGCTACTGTAATACAGTATATTCTTTGCTACTGTTCATTTTGTACACATACTAGTTTTATGTTATTTTACGTGTATTTTACCGAATTTTACCCCGTATTTTACCTGTAATAATAATCACATAAATCCCCTCCCTACTCACTCAAATCACTCTGGTCATATAGTTTGGTCGCCACTCCACTACCTCACTCCTTCAAGTCATTCTGTCAGTCGGTCACCCACCCAGCCACATATTCAACCAACCAGCCAGCCAGCCAGCCAGGTATGTAAGTAGTTAGACAGTCAGCCACCAACCACCCTACCTGTCTCATTAACCTCCCAGTTTGTCAGTCACTATAGCCAAACAACCAAACACCAATTCGCCCACCCACACATCCAACCAAACACCAATTCACCCATCCATTCATCCAACCAAACACCAATTCGCCCATCCATTCAACCAATTTTCTCACTTACTTTAGTCATGCAGTCAGAACTTCCTTCCCACCTAACCATTCCCTCCCTCCATGCAGCCAACCATCCTAACCATCCTAACAACCAAATAATACCTGTCTCATCAGCTGGTCATTCATCTCATCCAATCCCACACTTACCACTATGAAGACAAGGACACACAGGATGGATTATAACACAATAGAGAGCAGTGTGTCCTCATGATCCAGTAGGCTAACCTGACTGCTTAGCCAGTTTAGGCCTTTTCTGCTTATAGCACCCTGACCACAAGGAGGAAAATTGAGGTGAGGAGTGTGGAAGAGGGATAGGAAGATGACCACCACTGAAAGAAGGGAAGGAGCAGGTAGAAAAAGGGAGAGACCATGGAGAGACAAGGAGGTAATGACCCACTATACCTGCCCTACAATCTCTTCCAATGACCATAAAAAATGTGAGGAGCAGAGAGGATAGAAGGCCAAGTGAGGAATACCGAAGGAAAAGCCAGAGAGAAAGAGAGAAACAAGCAAATCAATGTGGTGAAGTATGGGCAGATGCAGAAGAGTAGAAAGAGAAGTGGAACAGCAGAAGGGAGAGAAGTGGAGGAGCAGAAGAGGAACCAGTGATGAGCAGGTGGAAGGGAGAAGGGCCAGACGAGACACAGGAGTGGCATACAGTTCAAAGAGGCCAAGTGGTGTGTGTGTGTGAAGCATGGATTATACCTCCATGGTGTGAAGGGTGAGTGAGTGAGTGAGGTGGGAGCCAGGCAGCAACAGGCAAGACGAAGCGGCTCAGTAGAAGGTGGTCATCCGGTCTCGATAACCCTCACAGTCCTACACCACCCCCTGCCCCCACTACTACTATTACTACCCCAGTTCTACACCACCCCCTGCCCCCACTACTACCCCGGCCCACCCTACTACTACCCGAGTCCTATACCACTCCCCCAACCTCCCACTACCACTACCTTTCTCCCATTACTACCCCAGACCCACACCACTACCCCTTTCTCCCTCCTCCGGCTCCCCTTCACTACCTCAATACCACCACCACCACCACCTCGACCGCTACTCCAGCCTGAGGTACCTTGCTGGCACTGTAGTTGTAGTACCATCCTCCCATTGTATTTATTTAGCACAGAATGAAGACTCATCCCTGCACGCAAGCAAACCTGTTGGTGAGAAGAAGCGACTTCCTGTTATAAACTCAGTTCGACCCAACCTCCTCCCACACTACAACCTCATCTCCTCCTGTCCCCCCTCTCCTCCTGTCCCCCCTCTCCTCCTGTCCCCCCCTCTCCTCCTTTCCCCACCCCCAACTAAATATCCAACACAGAGTTTCCTTGTGCATAGACTAAGTATAATATATATAATTATGGTAACAGGAAAAGAGTGGTAATGTATGATATAAAAGCTGGCGGTGGTTATCCTATACTGGTGGTGGTAGAGACGGCAGCCAGAGAGAAGGAGAGGTTAGGCTATTAGGAATTACTCTCATGCATCCGGTAACGAACTACAGTACGGTACAAATACTGTTGTTACTATCTGACTTAGTTGACGAAATTGTGAGTATCATAATTATTTTGTGTTTCAATTATTAACACACACACAGAGGCAGGCATACATAGTTACAAACAAACAAACACACAGTCAGGCATACACAGTTACAAACAAACAAACACACAAGTCAGGCATACACAATTACAAACATACATACAATACATACATATTACGGGTCCAGCCAGTGTGATACATAACTTTATTCGAGTGTCAAGGTTAATTCTATCTAGTATTTATTTATATAACTGTTACGTGACTCATCTGGCGGTGGCAGTGGTGGTGGTGGTGGTGGTGGTGGTGGTAGTGGTAGTAGTGGTAGTGGTGGTAGTGGTGGTAGTGGTAGTGGTAGTGGTGGTAGTGGTAGTGGTGGTAGTGGTAGTGGTAGTGGTAGTGGTGGTGGTGGTGGTGGTGGTGGTGGTGGTCGTCGTCGGTGATAATCTCAGGAGGCTTTTATACTTGAATTCAATCTCGAGGGAGTTATTATTAATCTTTTTCTATCACATTGGATACATTTTTTTTACACCTCGACTTATGACGGGAACAGACAGACAGACAACTTCAATACACGACCAGGGAGATGTGTTTTGTAGCTTAAGGGACCTTGTATTGTAGTCAGAGAATGGGAGGTAAACGAGTCCTTCAATTATTGCCACGAAACACAACCTATATAGAAGGAGCTTGTTTCGTGGCATAGTCAGAAGGAAACAGAAGCCTCCAATTTTCATACACGATCACAGGGTCCTTAATACTATATAGGGGTTAATTAAGGGGGAAGTTTTGTGTTGGTAATTCTGGAGCAAACTGAATCCTTCAAACTATTCCAAAGCAACAGAACACCATTAATTTTGCCCCTCTGGTCCTGTTTCCTAGCATATACTTTGGAGGACGCAAGGCACTCCAATGTACCAAAAAAGAATTACCACCTTAATAATTATTAGGGGTTAATTAAGGGATTTAGTAGCCTTCCATTTTACCACAAGAGAATAAAATATAACTCAATAAATATAAATATAAATAAATATAATCTATAACTCATTTTAAGTTTTCTTTTCCATTTGCAATATTTTCATCTCATATTAATTTTATCCTCTTAATTTTTTTCGCCTTCGATGTCATTCTTATTATTCCCTTCCTTCATCCCTCCCTCCACTTATTATATCTCATCCCCGCTCCCCCCAACCCCCCCCGCCCCCCACCCTAACGACACTGACGCTACATGAATACTGAGGGCCTGTTTGACACTCATTTATCCAGGCTGCCCCCCACCCCCACCCCTCGTCCCCCAACCCCACTCCTCCCTCCTTATATTTGTGACCTTGTTAGCGTTTGGTCATGGTGTTAAGGGGATGGTATACTTTTAATAGACTGTAGTGCCTTGATTCCTCCAAAGTGTGCCAGGAAACAGACCCAGATGAAGAAAAATAACGGCATCCTGTTGCCTGGAATAGTTTGGAGGAATCATTTGTTCCAGATTTACCACCCAAAACGTGTATGATGAGAATTGGTGGCTTCTGATTCCTCCTGATTACGCCACCAAACAAACACCTTCCCTATAGTTATGTGTTTTGGGGCAATATTTGGAGGACTCGCTTATCCTCATTTTTCTGACTACATCAATTTTTTTTGATACGTTGGAGTGCCTTGATTCCTCCAAAGTATGCTAGGAAACAGGACCAGAGGGGCAAAATTAACGGTGTTCTGTTGCTTTGGAATAGTTTGGAGGATTCAGTTGCTTTAGAATTTACCAAAACAAAACTTCCCCCTTAAGGGCATCATATGTTTTGGGGTTAAAGTAGAGGGAGCGAGTGATTCCTCTAACATATGACAAACAACAAGTCACTCTATATAGTATACGAGTAAGGGTTATAATAGTATGTTTCCTTGTATTGCTTAGTAGGTTATGTAGTGCCCAGTTCGCCCCTATTAAAAGACCTCCTTATAACCCCCCCACCTGATTATCCCCCCCCCCATCCACCCCACCCACAGCCCCCATCCCTCAAATTTCTTATATATCTCTCGTCTCTTGCTATCAAATGTTCTCTTTTTCCACTTACTCTTCCTGACCCTTCCTTCCACTTCACTTCACTTCGGTTCTAACTTATCGAAATCATTACCTCAATTCCCCACTTACAACACATGGTGCCCACTATTCAACTTTAGCCTTCCCTTCTTTCCCCTTTTTTCTTTTAATCTCCTTCCCCTCTTTCCCCTTTCTTCTTTTAATTTCCTTCCCTTCTTTCCCCTTTCTTCTTTTAATTTCCTTCCCTTCTTTCCCCTTTCTTCTTTTAAACTTCTTCCCCTTTCTTCTTTTAATCTCCTTCCCTTTCCCCTTTCTTCTTTTAATCTCCTTCCCCTCTTTCCCCTTTCTTCTTTTAATCTCCTTCCCCTCTTTCCCCTTTCTTCTTTTAATCTCCTTCCCTTCATCTCTCCAACTTCTTCCGGTCCATTCATTTCCCTCACATTCTTTCCACATCATTACCAGTCCCATTTCCCTCGCATTTCTTATTTCTTTTTCCTTAATTCACTCTCTCCTCTCCATATTTCAGCTTCTTTTCCTGTCACCAAATATATCCTAACCTTTTCTCCAGTTCCTTCCTTCTCTTCTCTACTTTTCTCTGCTTCCCTTCCATTTCCATCACCTCCTTTTCTCTTTTCTCGTTTCCTTCCTTCCCTTCACCTCTCTCCTTTCCTTCACCTCTCTCCTTTCCTTCTTTCCCTTCACCATTCTCCTTTCCTCCTTATTTTCCGTCCACCTCCTCCTCCTCCTCCTCTCTTTCTCCATCGCTTCCATCACCCCTCCCCCCCCCCCCCCCGCGGCCACTTAGCGAGCCTGGGGTCCTCGCGGCCACTCAGCCAGGATAACGAGGCAAAGGTCAACACTCATTGCTCGGAACGAATAGAAGCTTGGATAGTCCCCACCACCACCTCCCTCATTACCCCCCTATCCCCCTCCCTCCCGCTTTCTCTCCACCTCCCTCTCTCCCACCACCACCACCAGTAACACCAACACCACCTAACCAACTCCACCTACAACACCAACAACCACAACAACACCAACACCAGTAGCCAGTCACTCAATGTGTGCTGATATTTTTTGTATACGTTTCCATAAGATTACAAACCCAAAGTACGTACAAACCCAAGCCGATTACATTTTCGTTTACACACATACATACACATATACACACACACACACACACACACACACATACATACATACACATACACTATTTTAACATGTTGTTGACTCCACACCCCAACTCGTCCCACTACTCTACATTACAAACACAATACTCACAAGCACATTACACTGTCTCCAGGATGTTTGCTCATACAGTACAAAGGAAATCAGAAAGCAGCATATCTATTGGTCCTTACGAGGCGTTTTGGGAGGTGTGTGTTGATGGGAGAGGTGTGTGTGGAAGGGAGAGAGGTGTGTGTGGAAGGGAGAGAGGTGTGTGTGGAAGGGAGAGAGGTGTGTGTGGAAGGGAGAGAGGTGTGTGTTGATGGGAGAGGTGTGTGTTGATGGGAGAGGTGTGTGTGGAAGGGAGAGAGGTGTGTGTGGAAAGGAGAGAGGTGTGTCGCCGAAGTGTGTGAAGCAGAGGGGAGGGAGGGAGGGAGGGAGGGAGAGTTCAAGTGTGCCAGTTTTCCTGCTGGTGATAATGCATGGCTGGAGGTGGAGTGAGTAAAATAATGTATGTACAAGTGAAGCGAATGTGGATGGAATCATGATAAGCGTGAGGGAGGGGAGGTAAAGTTGTAGTGATGAGTTAGGAGGTGGTTGGGTGAGGGAGTGTCTGGTGGGGGGTGGTTGGGTGAGAGGGAGGGGTAGAGGTTGTGAGTGTGGCTGGTAGGTGGGAGAGAAAGAGAGGGGGAGTGAGTGTGGTTGGTAGGTGGATGAGAGAGAAAGATAGTGGGGATTGAGGGTGGCTGGTAGGTAGGTGGGTGGGAGAGAAAGAGAGGGAGTGAGGATGGCTTGTAGGTAGGTGGGAGAGACAGAGAGGGGGAGTGAGTGTGGGAGAGTAAAAGGAGTGTGGGAGAGTATACCTGACATTGGGAGTGACATAAATTATGGGAATATCTGACTGGCATGTCGAGGAGATTGGAAGGAAATAAGTACCGTATGATATGTGTGTGTGTGTGTGTGTGTGTGTATGTGTGTGTGTGTGTGTGTGTGTGTGTGATTTGAAGTTCGGAGCAAAATGTGGTGCTACTGTACAGGAGTGCACCCCCCACCCCCACCCTTCCTCTTCATTCGTACTCACCCCTCCATACGCCCCATCACACCCCACCACCTCTCACCTCTACCTACCTCCCTCCCTCCCCACCACTACCTTACCTCTCTCCCCACCTCTACCTACCTCCCTCCCCACCACTACCTTACCTCTCTCCCCACCTCTACCTACCTCCCTCCCCACCACTACCTTACCTCTCTCCCCACCTCTACCTACCTCCCTCCCCACCACTACCTTACCTCTCTCCCCACCTCTACCTACCTACCTCCCCACCACTACCTTACCTCTCTCAGAGTTTCACCTCATTAAAGCAGCGTCGAGTGTCAGTAACCTGCTCTCCCTCCCCCTTAATGCCCCCCAATCGACCCCCCCACGGTAAAATTGGGGGGGGGGGAGAGGGGACGGAGGAGAGGGGGCGAAGGGGCAGAGAGAATAGAGGGGGAGGGGACGGGGGTGAGGGGATCGTAGTGGTTTCGACTTGCAGTTGCCTGGAGCGAGAACAGAAAACGGTGGTGGGTTTCTTTTCAGGTGACGGTGCCTGACGTATAAATCTCATCCACTCCCCGTCGCCGCCTCTCGTTCCCCACCTCCTGTGATATCGTGGGAGGCCATGACGGGGTAAAATTAACAACAGTAATAGAAGTAATAGATAAATCCAATTTTTATATCAATACGAATGGATTATCCTCGATGCACGAGTTAATGAAATGAGTAGGACGTGGATATATTCAATGTAGATGAGTTGTATCCTAACCTTATTGATTTATTATTAATATATGTTAAAACAGTACCATATCTTCAATCCACTGTTCACTACATCTAAAGCAAGTCCACTACTACCACCACCACCACTATCTTCTGTCGCTACTACCATTACACAATTACCAACAACAGAATATACCGACACCAAACCAGACAAGCATCACCAACACACCACAAACACCATCCCAACTAACACTTACCTCACCACCAATCACATCACAACCATCCCTAACATCATCACAACCATCACCAACATCACATCATGCAGCACCACTACACTTCCAAACCAACCCACCCCTGCACCAGCAACATCACATCAGCACCACTACCTTCCCAAACCCACCAACCCACCAACCCACCCCTGCACCACAAGGCACGCACCACCACCCACCCATCACGAGAGGAACAATGTAGGCTTCCCGAGTTCTCATTACCATAAACCTCACTGTCCCACGCTAAATGGCAGAAACACATAGGGCCTAATTGGTATTTTCTGTCGACAGTTCGTAGTAAACTTGTATACGTGGAAATGTAACCCCGTTTGGAAAGAGGACCGAAACCTTTACTTAACACGGGTGACACACGTTTCACTCTATTGTCAACCAAATACGAGTGTGTCTCTCTTAGTTTGAACTTCGTTAACTAGTTCTCAGTGTAATGACATACAGTTGCTGTTAATATTTGTTTACCAGTCACGATTCATCATTTTTTAGTCCCTTCCTTGTCGACTGTGAGATGAACAAGAATCTATCTAGGATAATGGGTTATAATTCAATATGAGGGTCGTACAATATCACTCAGACATGGATGCAAAGGTAAATCAGTGCGTCCAATTAAATGTTGCATGACAGTAAACTCGTATCACCTCAAACTACTCCAAATTTAGCTCACAGAAAAGGAGTTGAGGTTTGAGAACTGTACACAAACCTGTACAACACTCCAATCTTCACTTCCCCCCCCCCCCTCCACCACCACACTCCCTCCACGACCCCCCGTCAGAGTGGTAAACATTAACTTTCCCACCGACAGCCAGTTTCTTCCCACACAACTCCAACTCCAGAGCAACTCTTCCAACTACACCTCCACCAACTCCATCTTCAACAACTCCAATTTCCAATTAATCTCCAACTACAACACTAAATACTATTATTGTTACTACTTCTACCAAGACTACAATTGGTCTTGGATAATAATTTCAGACTATGATTAGACCATTTTATGACAGGAAAATCCCCATCGCCAGGAGTTAACTTTCTCAATAACGGGAGGCAATACTGGAGCAGTCAATCAGACGCGAGGGAGGAAAGGAGGGAGGGAGGGAGGGAGGAGAGCGCAGCGGAGGCGACAGTTGTGAGAAAGTTCCATTCAGGGAGACTAATGGCATACCATATGGCACCTGCGCTTGGCTCCCACAACACAACCATGTCTGGCACTCACACAAACATTGCAGTCTTACTCTCGTCCTTATCACACCACTCTTACTCAAACACTTACTTGCATTGTATTCTCCTCCTTTCCATCCCATACCAATCTTATCAAACACTCACGCTACAGTACTTGAAGTTTGGTCTGTTTTCTTCCACCCAATAACAAACACTCTTGGTCTTTCACTCACCTGAAATCTTACTTCTTCCCCTGACACTCCACTATCACTCAAAATAATACTTGTCTGTAATCTGTTCCATTCCCTCTCCCAACTCTCAAAAACACACTCACATACACACTCCCTCACACTCTTCTTTCACTCTGCTTTCTTCCCTCTCTCAACACTCTGAAACACACATACATTCCCTCACACTCTTCTTTCACTCTGGTTTCTTCCCTCCTTCATCACTCTTACAACATTTGTCTGCCACTCAATCCGGAAACCGTTCTGTTTTCCGAATCCTGAGAGTTAAGAGAAAAAATATGGTGTAGACATTTTGGTGGTCCATTGGCGAGAAGTATAAGTGAAGGGAGGAATTATGATACTTTCACTACGACGGTTACACACACACACACACACACACACACACACACACACACATACACACACACACACACACACACACACACACACACACACACACACACACACACACACGCATACACACACACACACACATTCGTATCAATAGGAACATTCAAACACAACCATGCACATTCACACACACAAACACACACACATTCGTATCAATAGGAACATTCATACACAACCACGCACATTCTCACACACACAAACACACATTCATACATAACCACAGAGATCACATATAGCTATATAATAATAATGATAATTTTACTCTCACTTCTGTCTTGTCTAACCCTTCCTGCTGACACCCTTACATCTGCAACATTTCACACCTTCTTGAATTATCCATCTAACCTCGTTCAGTCCCTTCTACTCACTGACTTGTCTTTCTAAATACTTGTCCTAATATTATATCCATCATCCCATACACATCACACACTCCTGCACTTCATCCCGAGTCCAAATCCTTCCAACACTAATAGATACATCAATTGTTATTGTTTTTATCATCCCATTTTTGCTTTTAGTTGGCCTCTATTTCCTTTTCCGACGGTACATGACCCCAGCTGTTGTGGGCGCTTCAATTTGTGTTTCCTTTCCAATAATTTAATCAGACAGTCCCCCCTAGCACCTCCACAACTCTCCACACATCCCCCAACTCACCCCCTAACCACCATCACCATGATTAACTCTGTACGACTTTGTGTGAGAAAGTGTATTTGCTCCCTACCTGTTTGAAGACAAAATTATATATATTTATATCTGCCTTGTTATGGAGTCTCATATCCCTAACCCCATAAACTTTATCGAAATATATCTTTATTATATTTTCTAAACGTGCAACTTTATTAGACCTAATACCCGCAAAGCAGTAAGGTAGTACCGGTATGCGTTCCTTTGTTAAGAACCATAATGCTTAATGAATCATTAACAATTATAGCATGCAGGGAAAGGGGCTGCCAATTATACAATGGCATAATACTTTGGACATATTGTTGGACTTGAAAGCTAAAGTTAATGAGCGTTAGTTTTGAGTAAACAACAGTTATACGAATGTAAATAAAACTGAACATTGACGGTCATGAATAAAGTTGTATGCTTATAATTTACTAACCAAGTTACACACTTAGTAATTGTGTGGCAAAAAGGTTTGTAGATACTGTAGCGTGGAGTGTGTAGAGACCAGACAGTGAGAGGAGAAGAGAGGACCACTGGAGGGGGACGAGTGGCACACCTCCCCTCACCAGACCTCGTGGGAGGCAATTTGCAGGCAGCTGAGCGGCACGAGGAGACACACACACACGTAATGGCCACTAGTCCCTACATCACCAACATTCTATTATGGTATATTACACACATATATATAATGTTGTGTGAAAGTAGGCGTGAGTTTGAGGGCGGAAGTGGGTTGCAAAGGACATACATGCGTGAAGGAGGTAGTGTGGATGAGATGTAGTGTGGATGAGAGGTAGCGTATGCGGCCGGTGGAAGTGGCAGCGAGTGGATCGTGACGTGTATGATAGTGGAGGCTGAGAGGTGGAAGGGTGGAGAGGCCAACGTGAAGGAGACTTGAGGTCGAGGAGGACTGGCAATGGTGTGCATGAAGGATGAAGGTGAAGGAGGAGGAGGAGGAGGGCTGGCAATGGTGTGGATGAAGGTGGAGGAGGACGAGGATGAGGAGGTGGAGGAGGGCTGGCAATGGTGTGGATGAGGAGGTGGAGGAGGGCTGGCAATGGTGTGGATGAAGGTGGAGGAGGATGAGGGCTGGCGATGAAGGATGAAGGTGGAGAAGATTGCGGAAGGAATATAAAGGAGGAGAAATGATATAGCCTATCTCGGAGAAGAATTGGCGTCGAGATAAAAAACGAAAAAAAGGGAGGCATGAGATTGAAACAATATATTTAATAGTTATACAATCCAAGTTGATAGTACCGTGACAAGGGACTTTCAAACCTGTATCTTATCAACTTATCATTCCAGCAGAAAAATATTAATATTACCACAAAACATGTACAGTTGGGGAATAAAGTATCTGGACACCGTTGAGGACTTCTGGTAACAATGTGAGTGATAAACACGTTAGGAATAGATAACATTTATTCATTACTACCTAAGGATAACTGATATTGGGTGACGTCGACCACCAACCACAGACAGTGAAATAAAAGTTATCCTTCAATTCATAAAAACTTTCTCTCATTGATGTGTTTACTTTTGGGGATGTTGCCAGAAGCCACCAACAGTGTTCAACTACATTATTCCCCAACTGTACATTACCTTCCCTCTGTTGCTGCCATCTTTCCTCTCTATTTCCCTTTCAGGCGGCATATGACCCGAGTAGTCACGGTGCCATTAGGGTTTGTTTTCTTTCCAATTAATTAAGGACCTTGTGATCGTGTGTGAAAATTGGAGGCTTCTGATTCCTCCTGACTATGCCACGAAACAAACTTCTTCTGGAGAGAGAGAGAGAGAGAGAGAGAGAGAGAAAGAGACAGAAAGAGACAGAGACAGAGAACGAGAGACACAGACAGACAGACAGACAGAGAGAGAGAAAGAGAGAGAGAGAAAGATAAAGAGAAAGAGAGAGACAGAGACAGAGACAGACAGACAGACAGACAGACAGACAGAGAGAGAGAGAAAGAGACATAAGATACGTACTTGTTTCGTGGCAATGTTTGAAGGACTCGATAGCCTCCAATTTTCAGACCACAACACTACAACAACTAATCCTTAATTATTGAATCAGTGTATCCATCATCATCATCTCAGTTGTCACATTCTTCAGTCACTTCAACTCACCTGCAAAGAAAAAAGAAAACAGTTTTACATAAAGTTATAGTATGATTGATTCTATTCATAGTAAAACTGACTTTGATCATCTTTCTTCACACATTTCCATTAATTAAATATATAGTAATAAATAGGAGAGAGAGATAGACAGAGAGAGAGAGAGAGATAGACACAGAGAGAGAGAGAGATAGACAGAGAGAGAGAGAGAGATAGACAGAGAGAGAGAGAGAGAGAGAGAGAGAGAGAGAGAGAGAGAGAGAGAGACAGACAGACAGACAGACAGACAGACAGAGAAAAAGACATAAGACAGACTGAGCACCGGTAAGTCTCACTACATAAAAATATCGGCCTTCAAGTAAAAAAATGAGAGCAGACAACCAAGCCTCCCTCACCACAACACCGTTACCACCACCACCACCACAACCATCACAACCATCACTATTGCCAACTACACCACACCCGTTATATCACCACCACCACAACCATCACTATTGCCAACTAAAATACCACCACAACCATCACTATTGCCAACACAAACCACGTCTATCACCACAATCGTTACCACCACCACAACCACCACTATTTCTAACACAATTATTCATCAACACCACAACCACTACAACCATCACCACCAAAACCAGTACCATTACCACACTACTACCATCAACATTACCAACACAACCACAACATTATACACGAGAGAGAGAGAGAGAGAGAGAGAGAGAGAGAGAGAGAGAGAGAGAGAGAGAGAGAGAATTATGTATAGCTGTACACAAGTTTAAACAAAAAAAGACGAGAGAGAGAGAGAGAGAGAGAGAGAGAAAGAGAGAGAGAGAGAGAGAGATTATGTATAGCTGTACACATAAGTTTAAATAAAAATAAAAGAGAGAGAGAGAGAGAGAGAGAGAGAAAGAGAGAGAGCAGAAAGGAGGGCATCAAGGCTCAGGGGGTGTGACCTAACCCAGTCCACGCCGGTCCACACGCCGCCATCTTGTTACGGGACCAGACCCAGTACTGAACCCCCAACCCCCTCCACACCCTCTCTCTCTCCCCCAACCCCCTCCACGCCCTCTCTCTCTCCCCCAACCTCCCTCCCTCTCCCTATATATATATATATATATATATATATATATATATATATATATATATATATATATATATATATATATATATATATATATATATATCTTTACACCTTAATTCCTCCAGCTTTCCTCAGTTCTCTCTCCTCCATCCCCCCCCCCCATCCTCCCCCCAACATGTAAACTAAAAGAACGAGGAAGAAATGGGTGGAGGCGTCAAAGGAAAGGAAAGGCGGATGGGCGTATGACAGGGAAAAGGTGGAGGAGGGGTGGTTGTGGTGGAGAAAGGAGAAGGTGAGGGGATGAGAGAGAGAGGAGGAGAATGGGAGAGAGAGATAGGAGGTAAGGGGAGGACAGAGGATATTCAAATTCAAATTCAAATAATTTATTTTCCACTGGGCAGTGGTTATTCTTGTACATACATAGTAATAAAATAATCTTACAATAAATAAATCTATGATTTTATAAATATAATTTGTCTCTAACCGAAAAACGGTTGTGTCACAATGTTAAAATTGTAGCAAAATCAAGTAACATTACTCTTATTTAATAAAAGATCAATGAGCCTGCCTTTGAAGGCTGGTAGGGAAATTGCATGTATCACATTACTGGGCAGGTTGTTCCACAGTTTAGGTCCCATCACTTCCAGGCTCCGGGAACCACTGTCTCTACATTTTTTAGGTACATATAGGCAGGAGGAGGTAAGGGGAGGACAGAGGAGGAGGTGAGGGAAGGAGAGAGGAGAATGTAGGAGAGAGAGGAGGAAAAGATGGGGAAATAAGAGGGGTGAAAGTGTGAGTGAAGGGGATGATGAAAAAGAGAAAAGGAAGAATGGATAAAAGTGAGAGGAAGGGGTGAAGTGAATGATGGAAATAAATAGAGGGGTTGAAAAGTAAAAAACACAGAAAAAACGTCCAAGAAATCCCAATCCAAGTCTATGGCTGGATGCTGTCTGTGTGAATGGTTGTTGTGGGTATCAAACATAGGAGGGAAGGGGGACATAAAACCAAACACAACACGAGGCTTCCTGATCTATAGGGAGGTCATTTGGTCGATGTATCTGGGATGCGTGGATAGATTGGGTTGGGGTTGGAGAGGGGGAAGGGGTAGGGGTAAGAAAAGGGCTGAATAGGGGAGGGGATAAAAATCGGTTTTGGGTCGGGGTAGAAGAGGTGGTTGATTTGGGTTGGGGAGGAGGTTGATTGGGGTTTGGGTTGGGGAGGGGGTTGATTGGGGTTTGGGTTGGAGAGGGGGTTGATTGGGGTTTGAGTTGAGGAGGGTTTAATTGGTGTTGGGGAGGGAATAAGAAAAGGAGTGGGTCGAGGTTGTGGAGGGGGTAAGAGGAAGATGTGGTGGTGCATGATACTGGAAAGAAGAGGATGGAAAGAAGAGGATGGAAATGAGAACAGACGGTGGAAATGGAAATAAGACAAAGTAAAAAGGGAGGGGAAAGGAAGGAAGGAAGGGGTGGATGAGATTATAGTGACAGAGGAGAGGTAAGGAGGTGTATGTATATGAAAAATTTACCTGAATTGGAGGAGGAAAGGGAAGTTAAGAGAGTTGAGGAGATACAACTAAGGAAGGAAAGAGGAGGTAGAAGTGAAGAAGGGAGAGGCAGTAAAGTGGGAGATGAAGGTGCAGATAATAGTGAATGGGGGAGAGAGAGGGAAAATGCACAACAAGGAGGTTATAACAAACTTTGATAAGCAGACAAGCAAACAAACAAACACAATGAGAGAGAGAGACACAGACAGACAGAGACGGAGAGACACAGACAGACAGAGACGGAGAGACAGACAGACAGAGACGGAGAGACACAGACAGACAGAGACGGAGAGAGACACGGACAGACTTACAGAGAGAGAGAGAGAGAGAGAGAAAGGGGAGGGGAGGTGGAGGAAAGGAGGGGTGTAGCTAGTCAGTCCGCTACACCGACGGTCATTCACCTGGAGGGACTGGAGAGACTGGAGAGAAAGGAAGCAGCAGGAGGGTAGAGCAGGAGGAGGAGGAGGAAGAGGAGGGAGAGATGAAAGTAGACGTGTGAGGAGGGAGAGAAAAAGAGGAGGAAGAGGGAGATGAAAGCAGATGTGTTAAGAGGAAGAGAAAGAGGGGAGGAGGAAGAGGGAGAGATGAAAGTAGACGTGTGAGAAAGAGGGAGAGGAAGAGAGGAGGAAGAAGAAAGTGGGAAACGAGAGAGATGAGAAGAGTGGGACCGAAGAGGGATACTGAAGGAAAAGAAAAAAGGTGAGAAACTATGGAAAAAAGATAGAGAAGATGTCAGAGGAAAAGCAAAGATATGA
>JAWZYT010007381.1:47500-63458 GCA_034508575.1 Petrolisthes manimaculis | reverse complement strand
AGGGAGAGTAAAGAAAGGGAGAGAAAAGATAGAGATAGAAAGAGAAATAGAGGAAATAGAAGGAATATTATAATAGTAAGAAGAATGTGAGTGAGAGAGTGAAAGAAAGAAAGAGTGAGTGAAAGAATGAAAGAGAGAGGGAGTGAGAGTGTATGAAAGAGAGTGAATGAGAGTGAAAGAATGAGTGAAAGAGTGAGAGTGAGTGAAAGAGAGTGAGAGAGAGTGAAAGAGAGTGAATGAGAGTGTAAGAGTGAGAGAGTGAGTGAGAGTGAGTGTGAAAGAGTGAGTGAAAGAATGAAAAAATGAGAGTGAGAGTGAGTGAAAGAGTGAGAAAGTGAGTGAGAGTGAGTGAGAGTTAATATGTAAATAGTCCCTCAATTTAATTATGTTCAAATGTATAAAGTCTTGTATGTATGTATGTATGTATGTATGTATGTATGTATGTATGTATGTATGTGAGTGGAAGGCGTGTGTTCGTATGAATATGTAAGTAGTTAAGTTGGGAGAGTAAGTTACACCAAAGAGAGTAGGTAAGTAGGTAGGTAGGTAGGTAGGTAGGTAGGGAAGAAGGAAGGTAGGTAAGTAGGTAGGTAGGTAGGTAAGTGAGTGGGTAGGTAGGTAGGTAGGTAGGTGGGTAAGTAGGTAGGTAGGTAAGTGAGTAGGTAGGTAAGTAGGTAGGTAGGGAAGGAAGAAGGAAGGTAGGTAAGTAGGTAGGTAGGTGGGTAGGTAGGTAGGTAGGTAAGTGGGTAGGTAAGTGAGTGGGTAGGTAGGTAGGTAGGTAGGTAAGTAGGTAGGTAGGTAGGTAAGTAGGTAGGTAGGTAGGTAAGTAGGTAGCTAGATAAAGACAAAATAAATATAAATGATAATAATAATTAAAAATAATAATAATAATAAAAATAAAAATAAAAAGTAAAATAGATAGAGTTTTGAAAAATAAACTTAACCTAATTATCAGATATAGGAAACCAAGTGTGTGTGTGTGTGTGTGTGTGTGTGTGTGTGTGTGTGTGTGTGTGTGTGTGTGGCAACTCTGATAACACACATATACATACATAGATACACATACATACATACATACATACATACATACATACATACATACATACATACATACATACATACATACATACATACATACATACATACATACATACATACATATCCTGCTTACTATCAAACACCGTCAAACACCGCTTTTAGTTACAGGCAGAACACACACACAGACACACAGGCGTGACAGAGGCAGGCAAAACACACACACACAGACAAACAGCGAAAACAAACAGAGAAAACAAACAGAACGTGATTTTATTAAGTCATTTTAAACTTCCCAATAATAATAATAATAATAATAATAATAATAATAATAATAATAATAAAATAAAACTGATTAATCTAACATAAAAACATCTATTTAACGACTTAGTGTGTATAAGTGTGTGTGTGTGTGTGTATGTGTGTATTTACAGATCAATAAGTAAGTGTGTGTGTATGTGTGTATTTACAGATCAATATATACAACTGAGTGTGTATAATATAAGTGTGTATGTGTGTGTATAATATAAGTAAGTGTGTGTATGTGTGTATTTACAGATCAATAAGTAAGTGTGTGTGTGTATGTGTGTATTTACAGATCAATAAGTAAGTGTGTGTGTGTATGTGTGTATTTACAGATCAATAAGTAAGTGTGTGTGTGTGTATGTGTGTATTTACAGATCAATAAGTAAGTGTGTGTGTGTATGTGTGTATTTACAGATCAATAAGTAAGTGTGTGTGTGTATGTGTGTATTTACAGATTAATAAGTAAGTGTGTGTGTCTATGTGTGTATTACAGATCAATAAGTAAGTGTGTGTGTGTATGTGTGTATTTACAGATCAATAAGTAAGTGTGTGTGTGTATGTGTGTATTTACAGATCAATAAGTAAGTGTGTGTGTGTGTGTGTATTTACAGATCAATAAGTAAGTGTGTGTGTATGTGTGTATTTACAGATCAGTATGTTTTCACCACATACTAACACTACATATTGGACTGAGTTTGTTGAGTTATATAGAGATAATCTACTTTATTTTCCTGTAATTACTGATACGAGTGTGTTAAGAAAAACTGTTCTTACTAATACCCCTACTACTACTACGAGGCCAAGGTAATGTTTACTAATAATAATAATAATAATAATAATAATAATAGTAATAATAGCAATATTAGTAGTTTTAATAATAATAATAATAATATTAATATTAATAATAATATTACAACTACTACTACTACTACTACTACTACTACTACTACTACTACTACTAATAATAATAATAATAATAATAATAATAATAATAATATTCATTCCATATCGACTTTAATTCCATTTTAAGAGTTTCTTATAATAATAATAATAATAATAATAATAATATTTTTTATAAAAGTAATAATAGTAATATTAATAGTTTTAATAATAATAATAATAATAATAATATTAATTTATTTATTTATTTATTTGTTTGTTTGTTTATTTATTTATTTATTATTTTATTTATTTATTTATTTATTATATGTTTATTTATTTATTTATTGTTATTAATGTTGTTGTGTTTCCCGTTGCAGAGAACCCCGTGGGACTGGCTGTTGCAATAGTAAATATACCCGAGCGTTTGAAACATCTCATACCGTGCAGACCAAAGCAAAAGTAAGTGTGTTAGTTAATTATCACTCATGTATCTCTCTCTCTCTCTCTCTCTCTCTCTCTCTCTCTCTCTCTCTCTCTCTCTCTGTCTCTCTCTCTCTCTCTGTGTGTGTATCTGTATCTCTCTCTGTCTCTGTGTGTGTGTGTATCTCTCTCTCTCTCTCTCTCTCTCTCTCTCTCTCTCTCTCTCTCTCTCTCTCTCTCTCTCTCTCTCTCTCTCTCTCTCTCTCTCAAAAGTACGTATTTTCGGAGGAGCAACCAATTTCTCCAAACAGGATACCATTAATTTTAATAATAATAATAATAATAATAATAATAATAATAATGATGACAATAATAATAATAATAATAATAATAATAACAATAATAGAAATAATAGTAATAATAATAATAATAATGATAGTAGTAGTAGTAGTAACAATAGTAATAATGATACCAATAATAATAATAATAATAATAATAATAATAATGATAGTAGTAGTAGTAACAATAATAATAATACTAATAATAATAATAATAGAAATGATAATAATGATACCAATGATAGTAGTAGTAGTAACAATAATGATAATAATAATAATAATACTAATAATAATAATAATACCCCTTACCTTTCGTTTCAGAGACCCCAACCTTCTACCCAGTAATAATGCTGGTCTCTTTAGTTACTTCAGTGTTAGTTGGTTGACGGGGTTAATGTGGAAGGCTTATAAACATGGTCTTAATCCAGGAGACTTGTGGAATATACAGGTAAGGTCAACTCAGGTCAATTGGTGTTGTTGTTGTTGTTGTGTGTGGTGGTGTGTGTGGTGTGCAGTAAATAAACTCAACTTATAGGTCAATTTGTGTGTTGCTGTTGTTGTTGTGTGGTGTGTGTGCAGTAAATAAACTCAACTGTGGTCAATTTTTTGTGTTGTTGTTGTTTTTGTTGTTGTTGTTGTAAATAAACTCTCAACTGAGGTCAATTGTGTAGGTCAACTTAGGTCAGCTTAGGTAAATTTGTGTTGTTGTTGTTGTTGTTGTAAATAAACTCTCAACTGAGGTCAATTGTGTAGGTCAACTTAGGTCAATTTATGTTGTTGTTGTTGTTGTTTTTGTTGTGTATGGTAAAGAAACTCACTCGTCTCTTTTTTTTTTTACTTATGTTTTCTGTATTATTATTATTATTTTTTATTTAATTGACATTAATTATTTGATACATGTATAATTATTATCTATGTATATATCACTTTTGTCTGCTTCTTCTGGCGCTGTATAACCCCCCCCCCCCCTCTTTTCAGTACACACACACACACACACACACAATTTAACTCTCTCCTCTCCACACATTCAAGCACTCTCTCTCTCTCTCTCTCTCACACACACACACACACACACACACACACACACTCTCTCTCTCTCTCTCTCTTCTCTCTCCCCCCCCACACTCTCTCCCCCCCACACTTTCCCCCCACTCTCTCCCTCCCCACCCACTCTCTCCCCACACACTCTCTCCTCTCACTCTCACTCCTCTCATCTCCCCCACTCTCTCCACACATTCACACCCCCTCTCACTCTCTCTCTCAACCCACCCCCACTCTCTCACCCACCCCACTCCCACCCCCCTCACTCACTCTCTCTCTCTCTCACTCTCTCTCTCTCTCTCCAGTATGAGGATGGGTCAGAGGTCAACTCCCAAAGACTGGAAAGATTTTGGGAAGAGGAAAAGGAAAAAAGGAAGGAAAATGGGAAGGAAAAGAAAGGAGGAAAGAAACCCGAATTATGGCGAGCTGTTTGGAGAGCTGTCAAAACCAGAGTGTATGTGTGTATGATTGTATCCATACTACAAAATGTATTACAGTTTCTTGGACCTGTGAGTATGATTATTATGTATTAGTATGTATGTGTGTGTGTGTGTGAGAGAGGGAGAGGGGGAGGGAGTACGTGTATGTGTGTGTGTGGGGGGGGGGAGGGGGAGGGAATATGTGTGTGTGTGTGTGTGTGTGTATGTATGGGAGGGAGTATGATATAATATTATGAGTATAAATATGAATAAAAGTATGAATATAACTATGATATAATAGTATGAGAATAAGTGAGTATATAAGTATTAGTATGAGTATACATATAAGTATGAATATAACTATGAAAATAAGTTAATTAATCCCCATAATCCACCTTTAATTAATCCCCATAATCCGTCTTTAATTAATCCCCATAATCCCCATCAAATTAATCCCTCCTCCCCCATAAATATAATCACTATAATCCCCATAAATATAATCACTATAATCCCCATAAATGTAATCACTATAATCCCCATAAATGTAATCACTATAATCCCCATAAATGTAATCCCCATAATGTTCCTTTAATTAATCCCTCCTCTGCCTTTAATTAATCCCCATAATCCGTCTTTAATTAATCCCCATAATCCGTCTTTAATTAATCCCCATAATCCGCCTTTAATTAATCCCCATAATGTTCCTTTAATTAATCCCTCCTCCTCCATAAATATAATCACTATAATCCCCATAATGTTCCTTTAATTAATCCCTCCTCTGCTTTTAATTAATCCCTCCTCCGCCTTTAATTAATCTCCATAATCCGCCTTTAATTAATCTCCTTTTTTTTCAGTCTGTAATGTTGAAGTTAATATTGGACTACATCAATAACCCTGTGATTGACAATACCTACGCTGCAATGCTTGTGTTGGTCATTGCAAGTATTAATGTGTGTCGTGGTGCGGCCTTCAATACTATGTTCGTTATTGGTAGTCATACTGGTACGTTATTTATTGTTATTTATGTATATACTGTTATATACTATTTTACGCTATTATACGCTGTTACATACTGTTATACGCTATTTTACACACTATTACACACTGTTATACGCTATTTTTCACACTATTACACTATTTTATACACTATTACTAAACACACACACTATTATACATTATTATACACTATTATACACTGTTATGGTAATACTGAATTATTGGAATAGTATTATTGGTAATGAATTTTTGGTGTGATATAACCTAACCTAACCTAACCTAACCTAACCTAACCTAACCTAACCTAACCTAACCTAACCTAACCTAACCTAACCTAACCTTAACCTAACCTAACCTAACCTTAACCTTAACCTTAAATCTAACCTAACCCAACCTAACCTAACCTAATATATCTTTTGTTTTTCTCTCTCCAGCAACAAGAGTAACCGGTGCCATACAAGCCATGATGTATAAAAAAGTATTGAGGCTTCGAACGGGAGGTGAACGTTTATCTTCCCAGGTTATCAACTTCAGTAACAATGATATGGAGAGGTTGTTTGAGGCTTGTATCTCATGTGTCTTCATTACTTGTGAGTGGTTCGGGGCTTCGTTCGTTGCTTCGTTCGTTGTTTCGTTCGTTGCTTCGTTCGTTGCTTCGTTCGTTCGTTTTTTTTTTTTTCGAGTGAATTAGAGGATTTTTAGTTACTTGTGAATTTTTCTTTTTTAAACATAACTAATCCGTCTTTTCTCTCGTCACTCGCTTTTTACAACATCCCTTTTTTTTCTCCATTAAAAAAAATATATATATATATATCTTTCCAGCATAATTTAATCCTTCTTTCTCTCTCTTACAAAATAACTACCCAGTAATTCTTTTTTTTTCTTTTTTTCATAAGTAATTCATTTTTTTAACTTTTTTTTCATAACTAATTCTTTGTTTTATTCTTTTTTTCATAACTAATTCTTTTTTATATATTTTTTTCATGAGTAATTTTTTTTTTTTTTTTTTTTCATAACTAATTCTCTTTTTATCTTTTTTTCAGCGATGCCTGTGTTGTTTACTCTGAGTGTGGCTTATAGCATCTATATATTAGGTCCCTGGGTGTTGGTAGGTCAGGGAGTCTATATACTCTTCTATCCACTCATGGTAAGTCGTTTAAGGTCACGTCAGGTCAAGTATATTGTATTGTATGTTTCCTCTCAGTCAGGTCATTAAAGGTCACGTCAGGTCAAGTATATTGTATGTTTCCTCTCAGTCAGGTCATTTAAGGTCACGTCAGGTCAAGTATATTATATTGTATGTTTCCTCTCAGTCAGGTCACGTCAGGTCAAGTATATTGTATTGTATGTTTCCTCTCAGTCAGGTCATTTAAGGTCAGGTTAGGTCAAGTATATTGTATTGTATGTTTCCTCTCAGTCAGGTCACGTCAGGTCACGTTAGGTCAAGTATATTGTATTATATGTTTCCTCTCAGTCAGGTCATTTAAGGTCATGTCAGGTCAAGTATATTGTATTGTATGTTTCCTCTCAGTCAGGTCATTTAAGGTCAGGTTAGGTCAAGTATATTGTATTGTATGTTTCCTCTCAGTCAGGTCATTTAAGGTCACGTTAGGTCAAGTATATTGTATGTTTCCTCTCAGTCAGGTCACGTTAGGTCAAGTATATTGTATGTTTCCTCTCAGTCAGGTCATTTAAGGTCACGTTAGGTCAAGTATATTGTATGTTTCCTCTCAGTCAGGTCATTTAAGGTCACGTTAGGTCAAGTATATTGTATGTTTCCTCTCAGTCAGGTCAGGTCAGGTCACGTTAGGTCAAGTATATTGTATTGTATGTTTCCTCTCAGTCAGGTCATTAAAGGTCACGTCAGGTCAAGTATATTGTATGTTTCCTCTCAGTCAGGTCACGTTAGGTCAAGTATATTATATTGTATGTTTCCTCTCATTCAGGTCATTTAAGGTCACGTCAGGTCAAGTATATTGTATGTTTCCTCTCAGTCAGGTCATTTAAAGGTCAGGTTAGGTCAAGTATATTGTATGTTTCCTCTCAGTCAGGTCATTTAAGGTCACGTCAGGTCAAGTATATTGTATGTTTCCTCTCAGTCAGGTCATTTAAGGTCACGTCAGGTCAAGTATATTGTATGTTTCCTCTCAGTCAGGTCACGTTAGGTCACGTTAGGTCAAGTATATTGTATTGTATGTTTCCTCTCAGTCTAAAAAAAATTGTATATAAAATTATCTTACTGCAAAATAACGTATAGGTAATGTGTATAACCCAAATTATACATACATATATACACAGAAATTTTCATCTACTGTATTGTGTTCCTTTCATACTTTGTCATACACACACACACACACACACACACGCACACCTACACACACACACACACACACCTACACACACACACCTACACACCCCTACACACACACACACACCTACACACCCCTACACACACACACACACCTACACACCCCTACACACACACACACACCCCTACACACACACACACACCCTTACACACCCCTACACACACACCCCTACACACACACACACACACCTACACACCATCATCCCTACTCCATCCCTCCCTCTTCATCCCTCCCTCTTCATCCCTCCCTCTTCATACCTCCCTCTTCATCCCCCACTTCAACCACTCCTTCATCCACTCCTACAGGGTTTAATAGCCAAGGCTCAGAGCAGTATACGAGTGGAGACGGTAAAAGTCACTGACAAACGAGTGGCGTTGATGACCGAAGTATTGAACAGCATGAGACTAATTAAAATGTATTCCTGGGAGGAGTCCTTTGCTGAGAAAATTACAGGTAGGTGTATGTATGTATAGTGTGTGTACGTATCTATATGATATTCTAAAATGTGTGTACGTATCTATATGATATTCTAAAATGTGTGTACGTATCTATATGATATTCTAAAATGTGTGTACGTATCTATATGATATTCTAAAATGTGTGTACGTATCTATATGATATTCTAAAATGTGTGTACTGTATGTAAATCTGAATAACAATGTACCGTACCTATTTATCTACCTACCTATGTATAGTTGCAGTCAAATATAATCATCCATATAGGGGTAACTCACTTAAGATTTTAACAACTTCTCTCTGTTCCTTAAATGATAAACTTTCCCATAAATAAGTTAAGTACCATCTTTTAATTTAATACAAGCAGCTACACATTACTTAAAACAATAACACACATACACACACTACTTAAAACAATAACACACATACACACACTACTTAAAACAATAACACACATACACACACTACTTAAAACAATAACACACATACACACACTACTTAAAACAATAACACACATACACACACTACTTAAAACAATAACACACATACACACACTACTTAAAACAATAACACACATACACACACTACTTAAAACAATAACATCATCATATATGAACGTGAAAACATTAGACAGTAAATTGTTTGAGATACCCATATGTGGATGATTATTATTGACCACGACTGTACATACCTACCTTACTAACTAACACACACACACACACACACACACAGGTATCCGGGCCGAGGAGTTGAAGAAACAGCGTATTGGTGCATTATTACAAGCAGTCAGTTCAACAGTCACTCCAAGCATCAGTATTTTGGCAACCATACTCACCTTCCTGGGATATACACTTACAGGTATAAAAAAAAAAAAAAAAAAAAAAATAATAATAATAATAATAATAATAATAATAATAATGATAATAATAATAGTAATGATAATAATAATAGTAATGATAATAATAATAATAATAATGATAATAATAATAGTAATAATAATAATAATAATAATAATGATAATAATAGTAATGATAATAATAATAATGATAATAATAGTAATAATAAAAAAATATATATACTGTATCATTTATTCTTGTTTTTGTTTTTTTAATATTAAGGTGGAAGTTCATACATTGTTGGTACTTATTTTGTTATTATTGTTTATTTTGTTTATATATTTATCTATCTACTACTACTACTACGCCTACTACTATTCCTCCTCCTACTACTACTACTACTACTACCACTACCAATACTACTACTACTACTATTCCTATTCCTCCTACTACTACTACCACCACCACCACTACAACTACCACTACAACCCCCACTTTTCCACATACAGGTAACCCATTAAAATCTTCGGAGGCGTTCACCATCTTCTCTGTATTCAACGCCATGCAGTTCACCGTGGGAGTTCTGCCCTTCACTGTCCGATCCATAGCAGAAGCAAAGATATCCCTCAGTCGTATACAGGTGGGTGAGGGGGGCGGGGGGCTGGGGGCGGTGGAGGTTTAAACGGGGGTGTAGTAGTCAGAAAATTGGAGTTTAAATGAGTCCTTCAAACATTGCCACGAAACACACACACATGCATACATACCCCTGCCACACACACACACACACACACACACACACACACACACACACACACACACACACACACACACACACACACACACACACACACACACACACACACACACACACACACACACACCTACCACACACACACACCTACCACACACACACACACACACACACCTACCACACACACCTACCACACACACACACACACCTACCACACACACACACACACACACACACACACACACACACACACACACACACACACACACACACACACACACACACACACACACACACACACACACACACACACCTATATTGAAGGAGTTTGTTTCATGGCATAGTCAAGAGGAATCAAATCAGAAATAATCATACACATACAACACAATCTTTTTAAGTGGCTGACTGTACACCCTATAATATATTCACACACACGTACATACATACATACATACACTATTTCCCCCGCAGAAGTTAATGGAGCTTCCGGAGCACCAGAAAACTCCAAACCAAACCAAGGATGAAACTGCAATGGTCACGATAAAAAATGGAAACTTTTCTTGGGACGTCCAAAACATTGACTTTAAAGGAAGGAAAGGAAGCAAGCAGGAAAATAAAGAAGGCAAGAAAGGTGAGAGTATGGATGGGAGTGAGGGAGAGGAGGAAGGAAAGGAGGGGAGTGAGGAGGGAGGGGAGGAAAGGAGGGGAGTGTAGGGAGGAAAGGAGGGGAGTGTGGGGAAGGGAGGGCAGTGTGGGAGAGGGAGGGAGGGAGGTGGTGGGGAGTTAATGTAGGAGGGAGTGGGTGAGGGAAGGAGGGAGGGAGGGAGGAAAGGATATAAGGAGGAAAGTAAAGGAGGGAAGAAATATAAGAGTATGGAAGGGAATAATAAATAGTCAATGACATAATTATAATGAAAAATAAACAGTCAATGACATGTATTTAATTATTTCAGACGACCCCCCAAAAATAAACGGTTCGACCCCAACACGACAGACAAACGGCCACCTGACCAACGGCAAAACCAACAACAACGGCACAAACAAAAACAACAGCAACAACCCAGCCAATCAGAATGGTGGTGGTGGTGGTAGTGATGGTGGTAGTGATGGTGGTGGTAGTGGTGGTAGTGGTGGTGATGTTAAAAGTGTGGATACTCTGTTTGGCATTGATCTGACCTTACAGAGAGGCAAACTGATTGGTGTTTGTGGCAGTATCGGCTCGGGGAAAAGTTCACTAATCTCGGCCATCTGTGGAGACGTAAGTGGAAAGGAAATTTTTTTTTTTTTTTTTTTTTTTTTTTTTTTTTTTTTTTACATACAGTAATTCCAGTTTTCGAAATATGCAAATACAAATAAATCCAAAATACAATAATTCCAGTTTCCATAATATACAAATACTGTACAAATACTGTAAATCCAAAAATCTTTCATTATTCTCGTTTCCAAAATCAGATGAAAACATACAAATAAATAAAAAAAAACTTTCATTATTCTCGTTTCCAAAATCAGATGAAAACATACAAATAAATAAAAAAAAACTTTCATTATTCTCGTTTCCAAAATATACAAATACTGTACTTTACAAATAAATCCAAAAAACCTATATTATTCTAGTTTCCAAAATACAGTAATTCTAGTTTCCAAAATATACAAATATACAAATAAATGCAAAAAAACTTACATTATTCTCGTTTCCCCAAAATAAATAAAATTAACTTTCACTATTCTCGTTTCCAAAAAATTCAGATGAAAGAAACGGAAGTCGGAGTCGCAGGAGGAGTCGGAGGAGGAGTCGGAGGAGGAGGAGGAGGAGTCGCAGGAGGAGGAGTCGGAGTCGCAGGAGCAGGAGTCGGAGGAGTAGGAGTCGCAGGAGGAGGAGTCGGAGGAGGAGGAGGAGGAGGAGGAGGAGGAGGAGGACCAGGAGTTGGAGGAGTCGGAGTCGCAGGAGGAGTCGGAGGAGGAGTCGGAGTCGGAGGAGGAAGTGTGACAGTAAGTGGGAGACTGGCCCTGGTGACCCAACAAGCCTGGATCTACAACGACACATTACAGGAGAATCTACTGATGGGACACACACTCCGTCCTCACTGGTATAGGCGTGTCGTGTGGGCTTGTTCACTCGAGTCGGATATTGAGATGTTGGCGGATGGCGAGATGACCGAGATTGGCGATCGGGGTATTAATCTGAGGTCAGTGTGGGTACTTACACTATTGGAAATTTAAGGGCAATAAACCTTTATTTACTTACACTATTGGAAATTTAAGGGCAAGAAACCTTTACTTACTGTACTTACACTATTTACACCTTTACTTACACTATTTACACCTTTACTTACACTACTTACACCTTTACTTACTGTACTTACTTCCACTCCTCCTATACACAGTGGTGGACAGAAGCAGAGAGTGAATTTGGGTCGAGCTGTATACAGTGACCGAGACATTTACCTCCTGGACGACCCTCTCAGTGCCGTTGATACCAAAGTGGCTAAACATATCTTCAACAATTGTGTTAAGGGAATACTGGCTGATAAGACTGTACTTCTGGTTACTCACGCCACACATGTAAGTTGGGTGGAGTTAGTGTCATAGAATAATAATAATAATAATAATACAGTAATAATAAAGAAATATAAAAAAATTTTGGTTGGTGGCAGTGTCCAAGAATTATAGTAGGTATCAAAACAAAACAAAATAATAATAATAATAATAATAATAATATTAATAATAATAATAATAATAATAATAATAATAATAATAATAATAATAGATGTAAAATGAAAGATCGTAACCAAGAATTATATTTTTCAAAGATTTATGTAAACAAAAAAATGTATACTGCATATATATACAGTATATATGTATAGTTTATTTATTTATTTCCCCATAGAGGAGTATTGCCTATAGTAATGTGGGCAATACTTACAGGGTTTTGGCGCCCCTTCGGCCCCAGCCACTAGCTTTCATTTCTTCAACTGTTCCCTCTTATCTTTTTATTTCCTTCCTGTTTGTTGTCACACCTTTATCTCTATCACCTTTTTATGGCACTATACCACACCAATGTTGACAACCCATATATCCAACAATCCAAAAAATATATATACAGTACAGGTATATTTTTTTTTTTTTTTTTTTTTTTTTTTTTTTTTTTTTTCAGTTTTTGGAAAGATGCGACGAAGTTATTGTAATGCAGAACGGACGGATAACAGAACGCGGAAACCACACCGAACTGATGGCAATGGAAGGGGAATACTACGACATGATTAGACGCGACGGTAACAGGGAAGAAGGAGGAAAACAACAACAACAACAACAACAACAAAAGAAAAAGAAGAAGAAGAAGAAGAAAGAAGGGGAGGAAGAGGAGGAGGAGGAGAGAATGGAGGAGGAGCCAGAAGAGATGATAAATGAAGGTGAGGTTAAGTTAGGTTTTTTTATTATTATTATATTTGTAATTATTTCCATTTTTCCTTATTCTCTCTTTCTTTTTTATCAATTCATTCCTTTTCTCTCTTTCTCTTCATTCTTTCCCTCTATTTCCTTCTTTTATTCTCTTCCATCTTTCCCTCTTTCTTCTCTCTTTCTCTTTTATCTTTCCCTCTTTCTTCTTTCATTCTCTTCCTTCTATTAATTCCTTCTCTCTTTCCCTCTTTCTTCTCTCTTTCTCACTTTCTTCTCTCTTTCTCTTCCATCTTTCCCTCTATTCCTTCTTTCATTATATTCCATTATTTTTTTGCATGTGGTATGGTGTTTGAAAATTAAATGCTTAACTAATATTAAAAAAAAAAAAAAAAAAAAAATAGAAAATACTGTAAATAAATAAATAAACACTAATAAAAAGAAAGTTTGGGTGTTAGTATTTTTTTATATATATATTTTTTATTTATTATCACAATGTTTTTTTTTTTATTTATACAAAATTGAAATTGATACGATAATAAACAAAATTTTGATTTGTCATTTTTTTAGATAAGAAAATGCCGACAGAGAAAAAACGTAAGTGTGGTTTTGTGGAGTAAATAAGTTAGTTAATGACCCTAATGTGTGTGTGTGTGTGTGTGTGTGTGTGTGTGTGTTGTAGTCGGGAAATTGGAGGTAAATGAGTCCTTCAAATATTGCCACTAAACACACACACACATACATACACACACACGCATACACACACACACACACACACATACACACACACACACACACGCGCATATACACACACACACACACACACACACACAATCACAGGGTCATTAATGAAGTAATTAAGTTTGTACTTGGCTTGAACACACAGCTGCTTACAAAATAATAATAATAATAATAATAATTACAATAATAACAATAACAATAATGACAATAATAATACAGTAATAACAATAATGATAATAATACAGTAACAATAATGATAATAACAATAATGATAATACGTAACAATATTGATAATAATAATAATAATAATAATAATAATAATAATAATAATAATAATAATAATAATAATAATAATAATAATAATAATAATAAACCCTCTATATGAAATAATTAATGCAATATTGCTTTGGCCAACTAATGCTATTTTTTTTATTGCAATTTTATTACTCATTATTTTATTATACATACATTGCTTTTTTTAATACATTTTTGATACATTTTTGAGTGATTGTAGATATGAAATACTTTATACTGCTCACAAATCATTTATATACAGTATATATTTATTTTTTAGTAATTGTGGATATAAAATAATAACAAATTGCATACATACACACACACACACACACAGATAATGATGATGTGGGTGTATACAATAATCTTACACACACACACACACAGATAATGATAATAGTGTGTACTGTACATTAATTTTACACCCTGACACACACTCACAAAAAAAAAAAAAAAAAAAAAAAAAAAACCACGCAAACAGATAACACTAATAATGCTATATATAATAATGTTACACACACATACACACACAGATGGTGATGGTGTTGGTGTTGTTGGTGTTAACAAAGCTTCAGGTAAAGGTAAACTGATCACTGAAGAAACCAGAATGACGGGAAGTGTTAGTGGAAAAGTCTATCTCACTTTTATTAAGGTACGTGTATGTGTGTGTGTGTGTGTGTTATGTTTGTGTGTGTGTGTGTGTGTGTGTTATATATATGTGTTATGTTGTGTGTGTGTGTGTGTGTGTGTGTGTGTGTGTGTGTGTGTGTGTGTGTGTGTGTGTGTGTGTGTGTGTGTGTGTGTGTGTGTGTGTTATGTATGTGTGTGTGTGTGTGTGTGTGTGTGTGTGTGTGTGTGTGTGTGTGTGTGTGTGTGTGTGTTATATATGTGTGTTATGTATGTGTGTGTGTGTGTGTGTGTTATATATGTGTGTTATGTGTGTGTGTGTGTGTGTTATATATGTGTGTGTTTTTTGTGTGTTTTGTGTGTGTGTGTGTATGTGTGTGTGTGTTACAGTTACATAGTCTTATATTACAAAACAATAAAGTTAATACTGTAATAATAATGTTTTAATACAATTACATAGTCTTACATTATTTATATATTAAAAAAAAAAAAAAAAAATGTGTGTGTGTGTATGAATATATAATGAGATACAGTAATTCTTTTTTGGTACATTGGAGTGCCTTGATTCCTCCAAAATATATAATTATGCTGGTTAGAAAACAGGACCAGAAGAGCGATAAAAAAAATAATAATAAGTGATCTGTTGTTGTTGCTTGGAATGGCTTGGAGGAATCATTAACGTGCTCCAGATTTACCAAAAAAAAAAAAAAAAAAAAAAAAAAAAAAAAAAAAAAAAAAAAAAAAAAAATCGCACACATTCCCATTAATTTTTTCTCTCTCTCTCTCTTTTTTTTTTTTTTTTTTTTTTTTTTTTTTCCCAACAGGTGAGTGGTGGTTGGTGCCTAGCCAGTGCCATCCTTCTAGCCATCATCATCTTTACCCTCACCAGGATGTTTAATGCTATCTGGCTTAAGACATGGCTTGATCAGGTGAGAAGTTGTTCTATCTATCTATCTATCTATCTATCTATCTATCTATCTATCTATCTATCTATCTATCTATCTATCTATCTATCTATCTATCTATCTATCTATCTATCTATCTATCTATC
>JAWZYT010007381.1:22500-42500 GCA_034508575.1 Petrolisthes manimaculis | reverse complement strand
TGAGTGGTGTGGGGGGGGAAGGGTGGGGAGAGGAGTGAGGGAGAGTGGGGTGTGTGTGGAATGGGGTGAGTGTTTAATATTATCATTATTAAACAAATTTTTATTATTGTTACACAGGTTGTTATTATTATTATTTTATACTTGTTTATCATTATTATTATTATTATTATTATTCTACAATTGTTTAGGTAGTTTATTACAGTACAATTATTATTATCATTATTATTATCATTATCATTATTATTATTATTATCATTACGTATTATTATTATTATTATTATCATTATTATCATTATTATTATCATCATCATCATCTTTATTATTATTATTATTATTATTATTATTATTTACAGGTGTGTGTGTTTATTCCGTTCTTGATGCGAATGAAGTCTGAGTTCCAGTCTCGCATCACCTCAGTTGAACGCATCTGAGTATGCTTGAGTATACTTTAAGGAGAGTTACTATGTATTAATGAGTATACTTATGTTACTACTATGAAGAGGATTTATACAGTATAGTAAATCCAGAAAATACACATACATTATAGAGAATTATAATCAGAACAGTATACTAATTAATCCCCAACACACACATAATTATAGGATTAAAGCGAGAAATGTATATATATAATTAATCCCCGTAACACACACATAATTATAGGATTTAGAAAGCGAAAGAAATGTATATATATAATTAATCCCCGTAACACACACATAATTATAGGATTTATAGAAGCTACGAGAAATGTATATATATAATTAATTCCCCTAACACACACACACACACAACAGGATTTAGAGTGAGGCACCGAGGTAATATATAGATAATTAATCCCCCTAACACACACACACCTAATTAACAGGATTTAGTGAGTGAGGCACCGAGGTAATATAGATAATTAATCCCCCTAACACACACACACACCTAATTTACAGGATTTAGTGAGTGAGGCACGAGGGAAATCCCATCAACCAAACACGCACTGGCCAGCCAACGGAGCCATTGAGTTGAAGGACGTGAAGCTGAGATACAGACCAGACCTTCCCCTTGTACTACACGGTATTACAGCTTCCATTGAAGTTGATTTGTATTTATGAATTTATGTATTTATGTATTTATAGTATTTATGTAATTATCAGTATCCATTAAGGCTGGAGAAAAAATTGGGATTGTGGGAAGGACGGGAGCAGGTGAGAATTTATGTGTATTTATGTATTTACCGGGTATGTATTTATGTATTTATATATTTATGTATTTATGTATAGATTTTGACTTTGATTTTACTTATAGAGGTTAAAGTGAAGATTGGTATTGTAGGAAGGACCGGAGCAGGTGAGAATTTATATGTATTTATATATTTATGTATTTATGTATAGATTTTGACCTTGATTTTATTTATAGGGATCAATGTACTGTGCACCTAACTAAAAAACTAACTTACTAATTCCACACATCTTCCACATTTACTAATTCCACATGCCCTCCACGCAAACCAACTCCACATGTCTTCCACCCTTCTTCCACTCTAACTCCACCCTTCTTCCACACTAACAAACTCCACCCTTCTTCCACCCTAACTAACAAACTCCACCCTTCTTCCACACTAACTAATTCCACCCTTCTCCACACTAACAAACTCCACCCTTCTTCCACCCTTTCTTCCACCCTAACTCCACCCATTCTTCCACCCTAACTCCACCCTTTCTTCCACCCTAACTCCACCCTTTCTTCCACACCCTAGGCAAATCGTCCCTCATCTCCACACTACTCCGCCTCAGTGAACTGGATAGTGGAACGGTGGAGGTGGATGGAGTGGATGTGAGTAAGTTGGGACTCCACACACTCCGCTCCAGTATCTCCGTTATTCCACAAGATCCGGTTTTGTTTCAGGGAACGATAAGGTCAGATTAAAAAAAAAAAAAAAAAAAAAAAAAAAATTGAAATGATACAAAAAAAAAAATTGACAAAGATGAAAGATTTTTATTATTATTTTTTTTTTTTTTTTTTTTTTTTGTCATTTATAAAATCTGAATTATATGACTCCCCCCCCCCACAATCAGATACAATTTGGACCCCTTCAACGAGCACTCGGATGAATCAGTTTGGGCGTCACTAGAACAATCGCACCTCAAGGTAACAGTGAGTAGGTTGGACCACGGACTGTCATCTAAAGTGGAGGCCGCCGGGGAAAACTTCTCTGTCGGCGAAAGACAACTCATCTGTCTCACACGGGCCCTGTTGAGGAATAGTAAGGTGAGGATAGCAAGGAAGGAAGGTGGAGGAATAGTAAGGTGAGGAAAGGAAGGTTGAGGAAGATATATATTGTATTGTAGTAAAGAAGATAAAGAAAGATATATTCAGTATGGTAGTAAATGAAGTAAAGAAAGATATGTATAGTATAGTAGTAAAGGAAGTAATAAAGGAGGTAATATTATTCTGACTATGTATATAAATTTCTCATGCACAAAATACACTACAGTACACTTTAAACAGTATATATATATATATATATACAGTATATACATATAGTGTATATATATATACACAGTATATGTGTGTGTGTGTGTATTATTATGAGTACTGTATGTAGGTAATATTCCTCCATTCAGATCCTAATGGTCTATGAAACTAAAACTCTTAATTCCTCCTTTCAGATCCTAATACTGTATTCAACTCAGCCACTATGAAACAAAAACAATTAATTGCTTGGTCCTTGCAGATCCTAATATTAAACTATGTAACAAAAACTCTTAATTCCTCCCCTCACATCCTAATATTCAACTCAGCCACTATGAAACAAAAACTCTTAAATCCTTCATCCTTGCAGATCTTAATGTTGGATGAAGCGACGGCATCTGTTGACAAGGAAACAGACGGACTCATACAGAAGACAATACAGGAAGCCTTTGTATCTTCTACTGTACTCACCATTGCTCATAGACTTAATACCATTACTAACTATGACAGAATAATGGTGTTGGATAGTGGCAAGGTGAGGAGGGGAGGGGGGGGGGTGAGGGGGGTGAGGGGTGAGGAAGATAAACACCAGAATAAATTAATTACAGTATTATGTATTATTTTATTATGTACAGTACTGTATTATTATTTATTATTATTATTACTGTATTTATGTATTATTATTTATTTATTATTATTATTATTTATTATTGCATTTATTTACAGGTAGCAGAGTTTGCCTCACCTGAAGAACTCATGGAGAACGAGTCGTCAATGTTCCGAGAAATGATGTCGGCGATGGACATACATACAGTACAACAAATGAAAGCATTGACGTAACCAGTGAAGGAAGGTTATATTAGGGTTATAATGGGGTTATAGTGGGGTTATATTGGGGTTATAGTGGGGTTATAATGGGGTTATATTGGGGTTATATTGGGGTTATATTGAAGACATACATACAGTACAATAAATGAAAACATTGATGTAACCAGTGAAGGAAGGTTAAATTAGGGTTATATTAGGGTTATAGTGGGGTTATATTGGGGTTATATTAGGGTTATATTGGGGTTATATTGAAGACATACATACAGTACAACAAATGAAAACATTGACGTAACCAGTGAAGGAAGGTTATAGTAGGGTTATATTGGGGTTATATTTGGGTTATATTGGGGTTATAATGGGGGAGTGACATGGGTAAAACTGAGGGAGGGTGGGTGGGTGGGTGGGTATGGGTAAAACTAAGGCTAGGGTAAGAAAGACATACAGTATTGGCAAAAATAAGATGTGAACGGCCACCGACATCGAAGGAAAAATGTGTCACAACTGAAGTTAACAATATAAACCACCTTAGTATCTTTTAAACCTATTTTTCACCATAAGTCTGACAGAGGGGGCGGTATTTTAACAAGTTACTGGAGAGATTCCTATTTTGAAACATTAGCTAAATCTATATAGGCCTAGACGTTTACAAGAGGTTATTAAAATGAAAGGAGAAATGACAAAGTACTAATTGATGGCTACCAGAATAATATATTTTGTTATTTATTTGAAATTGGCCATAATTTTATATCACAATGTCGTAGGTATATAATAATTATATATATAGCGTCTATGTCGGTGGCCGTTCACATCTTTTTTTGTCTATACATGTACTTTATTTACCCCAGACAATTAACATATACTGTAATATAATTAATACAATAATATACATAATTATGAGAGATTTATATTATATACGGTATAATATACATACATATATATATTACAAAAAGTATATAAATAGTCAGTCAATTAGGAGTTTGTTTGTTTGTTTTTTATTGATCTGCTGGTCATGTGATTAACCAAAAAAATAATAATAATAAAAAAACAATATATATATAAATTGTAACAAAAAAAAAAAGTATAAAAAAATATATATACTGTAGATAAATAACTTGATGGCTGTGTGTAGTAAAACATATATGTACAAAAAAAAATATTGCAATCCAAGTTAAAAAAAATATTATTGTCATTGTTTGTGATGGATGTTATGCAAGAATAATTAATTGCAATCCAAGTTAAAAAAAATATTATTGTCATTGTTTGTGATGGATGTTATGCAAGAATAATTAAGTAACCTATTGATCCATGGTGTGGCATAGTATGTACGACGACGCCCCCCCCCCCCCCCGTCCCCGATAGACACACCAACATTACAGGGTCACATCCATCGTATCGGTACCACACCATCGGGAATACCATCAAATGTATTATTCATGCATATCACTCTTACATATTATTATTAATTTAAAGGATAATTTGTGTATGTGTGTGTGTGTGTGTGTGTGTGTGTGTGTGTGTGTGTGTGTGTGTGTGTGTGTGTGTGTGTATAAAAACCATAATTGTGTTTCTACACTTTAAAATCAACACATAATTTCTGTAGTAAACCATTTAATATATTTATTGTAATAACTTTCACAATTATTATTATTATTATTATGATAAATGGAAATATACATCAATATTATTACTTTATAAGATAATAGAGAGACTTAATGGGGTGTGGGAGTAGGGGACAGGCTTGGGGGGTGCGGTAGAAAGCCTGTTCCCTATTCCTGCACCCCCCTAACCCCCCCCCTAAGCCTGTCCCCTATTCCTTTAAATAAAAAATAAAATGTATATATTTACTGATACAGTATTCTTATAATATATATAAATATATATATATATAAATCCAGTAGTAAATAATAAAATATATTGTAGGAATTATTTTTGAATAAATAAAGACAAATTAGGAATCATGAAATATAATAGTAATGAGATAAATATATATTAACTTTATTATTATAGTATATCTTATAATATTAAGAGTTTAAATATGAATAGTTCACATATTATTATTATTATTATTATTATTATTATTATTATTATTTCCCAGTTCCTTTTGGGAGACTTAATATTAATGAATAAAATAAATTATATATATATACAGTATATATATAAATGTATAAATTATTACATGCTATCTTTCTTACTTGTATAATTATTATCAACTTACAATAAATGATTTACTCAATTTATTAACATAATTTATTGATTGTATGTCTCATTTTAACTGAATACTTTTTAATTAACAACAAGATATATTTTTGGTAAAGTTGCCAAAAAATGTATTGTGACAAATCTTGATAGAACTTTAACCCTAGTAATATCCACAACTATTTGTATGTGGACTATAAATATGTATAACAGAAGGAAATATACATATCCTTCTGTAATACATACTTATAATATAGCATGTATAACAGAAGGAAATATACATATCCTTCTGTAATACATACTTATAAACATGTATAACAGAAGGAAATATACATATCCTTCTGTAATACATACTTATAATATAGTATGTATAACAGAAGGAAATATACATATCCTTCTGTAATACATACTTATAATATAGTATGTATAACAGAAGGAAATATACATATCCTTCTGTAATACATACTTATAATATAGCATGTATAACAGAAGGAAATATACATATCCTTCTGTAATACATACTTATAATCCCTACAAACAACTATGGACATTAATATATTTAATGTTGTATCAATAGTTGTTGCAATACCTTTTTGGGCAACTGTACATAAACTGGAGCATTTTGTGTGTGTGTGTGTGTGTGTGTGTGTGTGTGTACAGTGGCGTTCAATAATAATCATCCACATATGGGTATCTCAAACCATTTACTGTCTAATATTTTGATGTTCAAGATAATTATGATGTTATTGTTTTAAGTAGTGTGTGTGTGTGTGTGCGTGTTATTGTTTTAAGTAGTGTGTGTATGTGTGTGTGTTATTGTTTTAAGTAGTGTGTGTGTGTGTGTGTTATTGTTTTAAGTAGTGTGTAGCTGATTGTAGTAAATTAAAAGATGGTAGTTAACGTGTGTGTGTGTGTGTGTGTGTTATAGTTTTAAGTACAGTAGTGTGTATCTGTTTGTATTAAATTAAAAGATGGTAGTTAATCTATTTATTGTAAAGTTTATCATCTAAGGAACAGAGGGAAGCTGTCAAACTCTTACCTGAGTTATATACCCCTATATGGAGGATTATATTTGACCACAACTGTATATAATTATTATATCATTATCACACTATAACCAATAACACTATAATGTTTCTGTATATAAAACACAAGGGTTATTTATATAATATTATGACAAGGATTACTTTTGTACAGTTGGCAAAAATAAGTTTAGTTAATTTTAGCTGATAATGTTTGGGCTGCGGCAATGACAACTTTTTTATATCAAAAGTTTAGTAGAGAAACATGAGGGAGAGGGAAAGGCTGGACCGAGTGAGGAGGGAGTGTTGGAACGAGTGAGGAGGGAGTGTTGGAACGAGTGAGGAGGGAGTGTTGGACCGAGTAAGGAGGGAGTGTTGGAACGAGTGAGGAGGGAGTGTTGGAACGAGTAAGGAGGGAGTGTTGGAACAGGGAAAGATGGAGACTTGGGGAGAGGGAGTGAGGCATCAGAGCTATAGATAGATAGATAGATAGATAGATAGAATAACCGTGAAATACAGTACAGTACAGTACAGTAGACAAAATAAATAGTACTGTGTGAAACAATGTTATTCCCACCAACATTACATTACACTGTTAAAAGCATAGCAATGAAACTTATTTTGCTGACTGTACAAGTGTAAACAGACAAATTAACAAACAAACACTGATGTTTAAAAATGAAATGATTATGAATTCACTATGCATTTAATAAAATGTTATAAAGTCACTATGCATTTAATAAAATGTTATGAATTCACTATGCATTTAAATGAAGTTAATATTAGTATCAGTTTAATAAAAAGTGTGTGTGTGTGTGTGTGTGTGTGATCATATTCTAAAATAAATATTAGTATCGATTGAATAAAGTGTTTGTGTGTGTGTGTGTTAATGTGTGTGTGTGTGTGTGTGTTAATGTGTGTGTGTGTGTGTGTGTTAATGTGTGTGTGTGTGTGTGTGTTAATGTGTGTGTGTGTTCTCTTTCTCTCGGTTAGGCAGAATAAATGACTCGCAGTAAAAAAAAAAAAAAAATAATAATAATAAATAAATGTAGATTAAAAATGAAGGACTGTGATTTATCTTAATTATTTTTGGGGACATAATTCTTAAGACTTAGGGCCACAATTTATTATTATTATTATTATTACATGTATTATTATTATTATTATTATTATTATTGTGACTATTATTATTATTATTATTATTATTATTATTATTGTGACTATTATTATTATTATTATTATTATTATTATTATTATTATTATTATATTATATTATATTATATTATTATTATTACTATTAAGATTATGAATGAAATGGTGAATAATGAATAACAATAATTAATTTTGACCCAAATAATAATAATAATAATAAAAATAATCATAATCATAGTACAGTATTAATAAAAATAATAATAATAATGATAATAATAATAATATGTATTGTGAAGGTATACAATTTAGGTTTAGTATATAAGTGTGTATATTTATGTACTGTATATGTATGTGTGTGTATTTTATTGAGTGTTAATGTATTGTACGGAAAAATGTATGAATACAATAAGGAAATGAGGAAATAATAGGAAATGAAATCTAAAGAAGAAAGTAGGAAATGTAAAGAAGGAAATGAGGAAATTGAAAGAAGGAAATGAGGAAATTGAAAGAAGGAAATGAGGAAAGAAGGAAATGAGGAAATAAAATGAAATGAGGAAATAACATAACACATATACAAACAAACAAACACTATCCAAACACCAACACACACACACCAACACACACACACCATTTTTTTACCAATATTTATAAATAACTTATAATCAGGTGTGACGTGCATATATTTATTCAAAGTTTACAAGATAATTAAGTTTTGCCGTTCTTTAGAAAAATAAAGTACAAAATAATATTAAAATAAACATTGTATAATTATAAGGAAAATATAATAGATTGACATTGATGACATTTTTTAGTTGAACATTTAATTATTGACTCGACTTTGAAATTAATACAAAAATTATAAAAGTTAGAATTTTTAGTCTGTTTATATTGTTCATTAAGGTTTTATTATAGAGTATATATATATATATAATTTGTTATGTACTTATATGAATATAAATTGTGTTTAAATGAAAATAAAAATAACGTCTTTAATGAAAATATAAATATCTTGAATAAAAATAAATATGTCTTGATAAAAATATAATAATTAATAGTAGAATGGTTTTTTTATGTATTTAATTAATGTATGTATTCATGTAGTGTATAATTTTCCCCCTCCCCCTCCCCTTATATGTATATAGTTGTAATAGTTATAATTATAGTGTTTATTATAGATTATATTAATACAGGGTGGGAAACATATACATATACATATACATAATGTTGTTAACTGTACACACTTGTTATTACACACTTATATATATACATACATACATTCGGTCAAGGTTATACACCCGCACATACATACATATAGTACATACATACATACATAGGCCAGACATATACAGCATACTGTACATACATACTGACATTCAAAGTCATACATAGACAGACTTACAAAGTCATACATACATACATACATACATACAAAGTCATATATACATACATACATACATACAAATTCATAAATATATACATACATACAAAGTCATATATACATACATACATACAAAGTCATATATACCTACATACATACAAAGTCATACATACATACAAAGTCATACATACATACATACATACATACAAGGTCAATGAGGAGGATTAGGTCAGATTTTTTAGATAAAAGACAAAAAATTCAATAAAGTGTTTTTTTGGTCCATTAAGTCTTTATAATAAAGTATTGTGTCAAGTCTAAGATATAATATTGTTGTGTCTATAAAACAAAACAAAAAGAGAAAATATATATATGTATACAGAATATATATTTATTATCTGTAATATTTTAGGTAATTAAATATTTTGTTAATTTAAGAATTCTGTTTTATTATTTTTTTTTTTTTTTTTGTCTAAGATAAAAATATATATATGTATTATTTGTCTTATTTTTGGCCATAATTATTAAGATATTATTATTTTTGGGTCTTAAAAATATATATATATATATATATATACATAAAGCCGAAATTCTGTATGTGTGATAATAATAATAATAGTAATAAAAAATATAAATAATAATAATAATAGTGAGTTTCAATTTCCTTATTAAAAAAAATATATATATAAATATTTATTAATCATCCCATGACAAAAATGGGTTTCTTATTAATTAATTATCCAATGAAATAAATGGGTTTAATATTCATTATCCCATAAAATAAATGGGTTAAATATTAATTAATAATCCCATGAAATAAATGGGTTTAATATCAAGAAATAAAAAAAATAATTAATAATTCAGGTATTGAAAAAAAAAAAAAATATCATGGTAACAAAAACGAAAAAAATAAAATAATTAAAAATATACCATTTTACCTTCTTAATAAACTTATGAAAGTTTATGGCAATATTGGAGCAACTTGATTCCTCCAAACTAATCCAGTCAATACCATTATATTTATTAAAGAGAGAGAGAGAGAGAGAAAGAGGAGGATTAGAGAAAGGGAGGATAGGAGAGAGAGAGAGAGAGAGAGAGAGAGAGAGAGGAGGATTAGAGAAAGGGAGGATAGGGGACGATTAGAGAGAGAGAGAGAGAGAGAGAGAGAGGTAATGGAAGGGGGTGAGGGTAGGGGAGGGGTTTGGGGTGTAAAGGAGGAGGCATGTATCCAAAGAGAGAGAGAGAGAGAGAGAGAGTGAGAATGTATATATGTATGTATCTATGTATGATACAGAGTGAGAGAGAGAGAGAGAGAGAAAGAGAGTGAGAATGTGTATATGTATGTATCTATGTATGATACAGAGTGAGAGAGAGAGAGAGAGAGAGAAAGAGAGTGAGAATGTATATATGTATGTAGCCTATCTATGTATGATACAGAGTGAGAGAGAGTGAGAGAGAGAGAGAGATATAGAGAGCAGTGTTGCCAGGTCTGCTTGATGAAATTTCTATAATATCCCCATTGGTACCTCTGATTCCCCATATCTAGTGAAAATTCCCCATCACTTATAGAGAGAATGTTGGCTGAAAATTAATGTTTGAATGGCAGTCCATAAATGAGGTTACTGAGTTGACTACCCCTCCCCCCTACCCCTCATCCACTCTACCCATACCCCCTCCCTCACACCCATGCCCCTACCCCTCCTAACACCATCCCCCCCATCCCACTCCCCTACCCCCCCCTTTGATTATCGTATAATGACGTCATGATTTGGTGGAGAATATAGTTCACGTTTGGGTTCATAATTCCTTTATCAATAACTATTTTGAATTAATTATTATATAATTAAATTCTACGTAATTTTCCCTACATTTCAATATAGTAATTTATTTAATTACATAATTAATTAACGAGATTAGCGAATATTTTCTATTTATAATTTTCAACCATGTTCAGTATTACCACAACAAACACCACAGCTTCGAAGGAACTAGGTTCGAGTGAATCAAATTGGTGAACCATTTTAAAAGGGGTGTAGGGAGGGGGGTGTATTAGGGGGTTATAGGGGTGTAGGGAGGGGTTTGGGTTGGGTGGTTGGAGAGGTGTAGGGATGGTAGCTTCGAATGAACCAGCTTCGAATGTGTGAATCAGCTTCGAAGCTACCATCCCTACACCCCCCCCCCATACACCCCTAATACACCCCCCCCCCTACAACTTCTTTAAAATGGTTCACCAAGTTGATTCATTCGAAGCTAATTAATTCGAAGCTGTGGGTTTGGTTGTGGTAATACTGGACCAATTTGATTCCTCCAAACTATTCCATACAACAGAATAGATACCATTATATTTATTAATTAATTTTCTTTCCTAATATATTTTGGAGGAATCAGAGTACTATAAAGGAACCCAGATTTCCATAGGGTAATTGTGGAACAAACTGATTCCTCCAAACTGTATTATTCCTGCATTAAGTTGTGTTGCCTGAGATACCTTGGAGGACTCAAGGTGCTCCAATGTAACAATTAGTCACGGTGGAAAATTATAAATAGAAAATATTCGCTAATCTCGTTAATTAATTATGTAATTAAATAAATTACTATATTGAAATGTAGGGAAAATTACGTAGAATTTAATTATATAATAATTAATTCAAAATAGTTATTGATAAAGGAATTATGAACCCAAACGTGAACTATATTCTCCACCAAATCATGACGTCATTATACGATAATCAAAGGGGGGGGTAGGGGAGAGGGAGGGGGTATGGTGTTAGGAGGGGTAGGGGCATGGGTGTGAGGGAGGGGGTATGGGTAGAGTGGATGGGGGGTAGGGGGGAGGGGTAGTCAACTCAGTAACCTCATTTATGGACTGCCATTCAAACATTAATTTTGAGCCAACATTCTCTCTATAGGTGATGGGGAATTTTCACTAGATATCGGGAATCAGAGGTACCAATGGGGATATTATAGAAATTTCGTCAAGCAAACCTGGCAACACTGCTCTCTATCTCTCTTTGTAATGACGTCATAATATAGTTTGGAGGAATCAGTTTGCTCCAAAATTACCCTGGAGAGATCAGATGTCCCTTGTAGTAACTTTGTATTACATTGATTCCTCCAAAATATGTCAGGAAACAGGATTAGTTAATAAATATTATAATGGTATCGACTCTTTACACCTTATTTAATTATTAATTAATATTAAACCCATTTATTTCATGGGATAATTAATTAATATTAAACCCATTTATTTCATGGGATAATTAATTAATATTAAACCCATTTATTTCATGGGATAATTAATTAATATTAAACCCATTTATTTCATGGTATAATTAATTAATATTAAACCCATTTATTTCATGGAATAATTAATTAATATTAAACCCATTTATTACATGGTATAATTAATTAATATTAAACCCATTTATTTCATGGGATAATTAATATTAAACCCATTTATTACATGGAATAATTAATTAATATTAAACCCATTTATTACATGGGATAATTAATTAATATTAAACCCATTTATTACATGGGATAATTAATTAATATTAAACCCATTTATTACATGGGATAATTAATATTAAACCCATTTATTTCATGGAATATTTTTTTTTTCTTTTTTTCTGGGAAATAGAAACAAATTATTATTTATTTATTATTTATTACGAGAGAGAGAGAGAGAGAGAGAGAGAGAGAGAGAGAGAGAGAGAGAGAGAGAGAGAGAGAGTCACCACAACCTTATCCAAATTTCCAAGTATTTTATGTTTTTGTTTTTTTTAATACATTTTTGTGTGTGGGTTTGTTGTGGTTGTTTTCCGGCCACTCTTTGAAGTATTGTAATAAAGAAGTTTGAACTCTAGTGTATAATGTGTTAAAGTTGATGGTTGTTTGAATTATAGTTGCCTTAAAAATAAATGTTGTTGGTATTTTTTATAAAGATATACACGTAGAATAAAGATGTTATATTTATTGATTAAGAGTATTACATTATTTAATCTTATAATATTATATAGTATAACTGAAATAAGGAAATATATAGTTGATACATAACGGAAGGATGGAATCAACATTGTAAATATAGTGGATATATAGAAAAAGATGGTTTATATAGACTGAATGTGGATTGAAACAAATATATAGTATGTTTACTCGTATAAGAGAAAGACATTGAGATTAAATATCTTATAAAAACAAATAGGTTGAAAATGGGATGTCGTAACTTGCTTCCTTCAGCCTTTATGAAAATCGAACGGGTCTGTAAAGATAATAAATATACGTTATAAGATAATTTTAATATATAGAGAGAATTTTAATATATAGAGAGAATTTTAATAGAGAGAATTTTAATAGAGAGAATTTTAATAGAGAAAATTTTAATAGAGAGAATTTTAATATAGAGAATTTTAATAGAGAGAATTTTAATAGAGAGAATTTTAATATAGAAAATTCTAATATAGAGAATTTTAATATAGATAGATATAGACAAACTAATAAAGGCTTATAGATAGATAGATATAGACAAACTAATATAGATAGATATAGAAAATTTTAATATAGATAAATATAGAGAAACTAATATAGATAGATATAGAAAATTTTAATATAGATAGATATAGAGAAACTAATATAGATAGATATAGAAAATTTTAATATAGATAAATATAGAGAAACTAATATAGATAGATAGATATAGACAATGTAATATATCTATTTATATTATATTATCTATGTAAATAAACAATTGTCTACTCACCTGTGTAGTGTGTAAGTGTTGCATAGGCACAACATTGTTTATATTTAATGCAACATTCTCCTTGCTTATGTGTTGGCAATAATGCACAATATCTCCATCTACAGACCTTCTCATTCCCAGCTTCAACTCTGTAAACAAAAGTATAAACATTAGTCAAATATATATAGAACATTTTATATTCCATTATTCAACATTTTATATTCCATTATTCAACATTTTGTATTCCATTATTCAACATTTTATATTCCATTATTCAACATTTTATATTCCATTATTCAACATTTTGTATTCCATTATTATTATTATAAACATTATTCGAATTTATATTGAACATTTTATATTTCATTATTCAACATTTTGTATTCCATTATTATTATTATAAACATTAGTCAAATTTATATTCCATTATTATTATTATAAACATTATTCAAATTTATATTCCATTATTATTATTATTAACATTAGTCAAATTTATATTCCATTATTATTATTATTATAAACATTAGTCAAATTTATATTCCATTATTATTATTATAAACATTATTCGAATTTATATTGAACATTTTGTATTCCATTATTATTATTATAAACATTATTCAAATTTATATTGAACATTTTATATTCCATTATTCAATATTATTATAAACATTTTGTATTCCATTATTCATTTAGTATTACAAATTTATTCTTCATTATTACAATCTTTTAAAACACTATTATTCTCTTTATATTTACATTTTTACACAGACTTATTTATTTATTATTAACTTTAAACATTGACATATTTACTTACCTTATCATTTATTATTATTTCTCCCATAAATAAACATACTTTCATTACTATATCCTTTAAAATAATAACAAATACCAACTTTATCTTATATTTTCTTTGGTTACTCCTTTTAATTTATCAAGAGTCATCGTTTTCTTTAATAGTATTTTAACTTAGGTATTGTATTCGTTTTCTTTCATACGGTGACTCTTCCTTTCCCTCTCTCTTTTTTATTATTATATACATTAAATCTACCTTTATCTTTCTCACATTCCCACTTTCCTTTCAATAAACATCTACTTATTCTCTCTCTCTCTCTTTCATTTACCTACACATATATATATACACACACACTGTTCCTCTTTCAGTACACATATACACTCTCTCTCTCCCTTCTATACATATACACACACACACACTCTTTCTCTCTTTCCCTCTCCTATATACACACACTCTCTCTCTCCTCCCCATCCTATACACATACACACACATATACACACACACTCACTTTCTCTCTCTCTCTCTCTTTCCCCTTCCTACACACTCTCTTTTTTTCCTCTCTCTCTCCTTCCTACACACTCTCTTTTTTTCCTCTCTCTCCCCTTCCTACACACTCTCTTTTTTTCCTCTCTCTCCCCTTCCTACACTCTCTTTTTTTCCTCTCTCTCCCCTTCCTACACTCTCTTTTTTTTCTCTCTCTCCCCTTCCTACACTCTCTTTTTTCCCTCTCTCTCCCCTTCCTACACACTCTCTTTTTCTCTCACTCTCCCTCCTATATACACACACTTTCTTTCTCTCACTCTAATTTTACTCACTCTTTGTTGTAGGTTCGACTGGGATGCAAAAATATGGGATGTAGTTTTTGCTTTTGCTTTCGTTGTTGTTGTTGTTGTTGTTGCAGTTGTCTGATTTGTGAAGAGCTTGAAGGCAATGTTTGTTGGTGGTGCTTGAAGAAGGAAGAAGGGGAAGGGGGGGAGGGGGGTGTTTGTGTGTCATCATCAGGTGTACTGTCACCAACTAAAGAAGGTGTCCACGGCATCTTGTCAAGTCTCTCTCTGTCGTAAATAAACAAATAAATAAATAATAATAATATAAGAGTATATTTTGTACATATGTATAAATAAATATAAACACTATTATTATTATTTTCTATATATGTATAAATAAATAAATAATAATAATATAAACACTATTATTTTTTTCTATATATGTATAAATAAATAAATAATAATAATATAAACACTATTATTTTTTTCTATATATGTATAATATCTATGACTTTATATATATATTTATTTATTTTTATTCTTGCCATCTCGTATATACTTTTTTTTTCTAGACATCTATTTCACACATATAATTAAATCATGATAATGCTAAGCCTCTATTTCACACACACACAATATGATAGGCCTCTATTTCACACACACACATAATGCTACACCTACATTTCACACACACACACAATTATAACCCTCTATTTCACACACACACAATTATAACCCTTTATTTCACACACACACACACAATTATAACCCTTTATTTCACACACACACAATTATAACCCTCTATTTCACACACACCTATTTGAATGGTGATTGGTGTAGGAATTAAGTAGTGTTGTTGTTGTTGTTGTTGTTGTTTTGAGGGTGGTGGAGTCCTCTGGTGGTGGTGAAGAGAAGGAGGATTCACTCACCTCATCCAACGAAAACAGACCTGCAGAGGAGAGGGGAGGGGGGGTAAGGTAGTGAGTGGGGGGAGAGGGAGTAGGGGGGGTAAGGTAGTGAGTGGGGGGGAGGTAGTAGGGGGGGGAGGGTAGTGAGTGGGGGGAGGAGGGATGAACACAAAACAAAAAATTATTCACTCACTCACACACCATAGAATAATATCATTTTTATCATCATTTATATCATCAAAATAAACAACATAATTTATAATACATTCACATACACTCAATATCATAAATAAACAACATAATTTATAATATATTCACACACACTCAATAACATAAATAAACAACATATTATTTTTATTATCATTTATATCATCAAAATTAACAACATAATTTATAATACATTCTCATACACTCAATATCATAAATAAACAACATAATTTATAATATATTCACACACACTCAATATCATAAATAAACAACATAATTTATAATACATTCTCACACACTCAATATCATAAATAAACAACATAATTTATAATACATTCACACACACTCAATATCATCAATAAACAACATATTTTTACATACCTCTAGGCTTAATAAACTCAGCATAAGCACAACATTGTCTATATAGTGAACAACAAGCAGTCCAACGTGAAGAAGGCATCAGTGAACAGTGGGAAGGTTGACACGAGTCTTGTCCCATACCTTCCATCACCTCCCTAGAACACAGAGAGAGAGAGTATTATTAGTGGTGATTCTTAGGCGGGACACACTAAATTCCCTGGCGCTTTTAAAGGAGGGACAGAGAGAGAGAGAGAGTATTATTAGTGGTGATTCTTAGGCGGGACACACTAAATTCCCTGGCGCTTTTGAAGGAGGGACAGAGAGAGAGAGAGAGAGGGTATTATTAGTGGTGATTCTTAGGCGAGACACACTAAAATCACTGGCGCTTTTGAAACAGAAATACAGAGATAAGGAGGGAGGAAGAGAAAGAGAGAAGGAGGGAGGAAGAGAAAGAGAGAGAGACCTTAGAATTAGGGAGAGCTTATTAGTAGTACTGCTTTTGAGAGAGAGAGAGAGAGAGAGAGAGAGAGAGATTCGAATTAGGGATGGTTTATAGAGAGGGAATTTATATATTGAAATTAATTAAGGATGTGGCTTTTCACAGAGACATATAAATATACACATTAAATATATTATTCCATTATTCATTAAGTGGGTGTGGGAGTAAGGGGGCAGGCTTGGGGGGTGCGGGAATAGGGGGACAGGCTTGGGGTGGGTAGAAAGCCTGTATGTCACCCTATTCTCGCATGTATCCCCCTAACCCACCCACCCACCCACCCCCTTCCAGCCTGTCCCCCTACTCTCGCACTCCCCAAACTCCCCCCAAGCCTGTCCCCTACTCCCGCACCCCCCAAACTCCCCCCAAGCCTGTCCCCCTACTCCCGCACACCCCAAACTCCCCACAAGCCTGTCCCTACTCCCCCCCCCCCTCTTAATATATAAACATTTTCAAAGAGAGTAATACTTACACTTGATAATGAGATGATAGTGAAATGAGTGAGAGTAAACACATCACCATCATCATCATCACCATCACGACACTCATCTTTAAACTCATTTCACTCTCAGTCAATCTGTGGAAGAAATGAAAAAAGAAAAAAATTATAACATTGATTTTTTTTATTTTTTTTTTTAAGTGAGTTATTTTAAATGAATTCATGTCTTTATTTATTTATTTTTTTGTGTGTGTGTTTACATCTGATTTACACACACACACACACACACACACACACACACACACACACACAGACAAATATTGGTGTGTTTATTTTTGTGTTTACACCACATTTACAAACACACACACACACACAAGCACCAATTAATAAACAAATAAATATTGGTGTGTGTGTGTGTTTGTGTTTTTTTTTTTTTTTTTTTTTTGTATGAATGAGTTTGGAGACTTCAGAAGGACACAAAAAAAAACATATACATTTAGTCTCTCTCTTTCTCTTTCTTTTTTTCTCTCTCTCTTTCTCTCTCTCTCTCTCTCTCTCTCTAAGCTACTCAGGTATTAATAGCTTCCACACTTTTACTCCTCCCCTTGTGTGTGTGTGTGTGTGTGTGTGTGTGTGTGTGTGTGAGAGAGAGAGAGAGAGGGAGAGAGAGAGAGAGAGAGAGAGAAGGTGTGTGTGTGTGAGAGAGTGGAGGAGACAGGGAGACAGGGAGAGGAGAAAGACAAAGGGAGAGAGAGAGGAAGGAAAGGAAGGGAGACAGGGAGAGAGAGAAGAAGGAAAGAAAGGAAGGAGTAGGAAAGGAAGGAGGAAGGGAAGGAGTAGGAAAGGAGGGAGGGAGAGAGAGGAAGGAAAGGAATAGACAAGGAGAGAGAGAGGAAGGAAAGGAGTAGACAAGGAGGGAGAGAGGAAGGAAAGGAGTAGACAGGGAGGGAGAGAAGAGGTAAAGGAAGGGAGACAGGGAGAGAGGAAGGAAAGGAGTAGACAGGGAGAGGAGAAAGACAAAGGGAGAGAGAGGAGGTGAAGGAGAGTGGAAGTAAATGAAGCGAAAACAAGGCAATGATTGAACTTGTCTTAGACGATGTGAAGGAAGGAAGGAAGGAAGGAAGGAAGGAAGGAAGGAGAGGAGGAGAAGAGGAGGGAAGGAAGAGGAGAAGGGAAGGAAGGAGAAGAGGAAGGAAGGAAGGAAGGAAGGAAGGAGGAGGGAAGGAAGGAGAGGAGAAGGAAGGAAGGAAGGAAGGAGAAGGAGGAGGAGGAGGAGGGAGAGAAGGAAGGAACAAGGAGAATTGATAAATGCTTAAAGGCGTAAGATGAGAGGAGGGAAGGAAGGAGGGAATAAAGGAAGAGAAGGAAATAGAGGAATAAAGGAGAGAAGAGAAGAGAAGGAAGGAATAAAGGAAGAGAGAGATGGAAGAAATAGATGAGAGAAGTGAAGGAGGAGATAATAAAGGGAAAGAGAGAAGGAAAGGAGGGAAGAGAGAGAAGGGAGAGAGAGAACAGAAGGACAGAATAAAGAGAGAGAGAGAGAGAGAGAGAGAGAGAGAGAGAGAGAGAGAGAGTACAAACATGAGGTCTTGTGAACTATTTCTCACAAGATTCTCAGAGAGTCCCAAGAGAGAGCCTTTATACACACACACACACACACACACACACACACACACTGTTACCAACTATATATACACACACTCACTGTTACCAACCCATCACTACCTACAGAGAGAGAATGAGAAAGAGTTACAGAGAGAGAGAGAGAGAGAGAGAGAGAGAGAGAGTAACAAGACAACAACATCGCTTATATCAAAATTTAGAACAATTTACCAAACAATTATTACTGATGGTGTCACCTTATCTTCTTTCAAAGGTAGACTTACAAACTATCTTTTAAATAACATATCAACAACATGACATATCATTGTATTTATTATCCTTCCTTTCCTTCCTCCTTTCTTCCTTCTATCCTTCCTTTTCTTCCTTCTCTCTTTTATTATCCATCCATTCCTCCTTCCCTCCTTTCTTCCTACTCTCATTTTTATTATTATTCCTTCCCTCCTTCCCTCCTTTCTTCCTACTCTCCTTTTTATTATCCCTCCATTCCTCCTTCCCTCCTTTCTTCCTACTCTCCTTTTTATTATCCCTCCATTCCTCCTTCCCTCCTTTCTTCCTTCTCTCCTCTTTATTTTCCTTTCCTTCCCTTCCTCCTTCTCTCCTTTCTTCCTACTCTCCTTTTTATCCTTCCCTCCCTCCCTC
>JAWZYT010007381.1:7500-10000 GCA_034508575.1 Petrolisthes manimaculis | reverse complement strand
CCTGCCTACCTACCTAGCTTCTCTCTGTCTCTGTCTGTGTGTGTGTGTGTGTCTGTCTGTGCCCTCCTCTTTTTCTCTCTTTCTTTTACCCTCCTTCTCTCTTTCCTCCTCTTTTCCCCCCTCTCTCTCTCTCTCTCTCCCTCCATGCCCTCCTCTTTTTCTCTCTTTCTTTTACCCTCCTTCTCTCTTTCCTCCTCTTTTCCTATCTCTCTCTCCTCTTTTTCTCTCTTTCCTTAAAACCCTCTCTCTCTCTCTCCCTTCCCTCCTCTTTTCCTCGCCTTCTCCTTGCCTCCCCATCTCTCCCTATCCCTCTGTTTCCTTCTATTTATCCCTAATTCTCTCTCTTTCCTCTTCTATGCTCTCCTGTTTTCCTCTCTCTCTCTTCCTTCCTCTCTCCTTCCTTCATACCCCTTTCCTCCTCCCTCCCTTCTTCCTTCTTCTTACCCCTTCCCTCCTTCCTACTCTCCCCTCCTCCTCTTTCCCTCTTCCCTCTTGTGTAAAATGAGAATGAGTTAAGATGAGTTTGTGTTGACATTGGCCATCTTCCTTTGTTTGAGCCAAAGATTTTTCCCAGGGTTGCATTTCCCGGGACTCTGAAGCAAGCGAGGGGGGCGAGGAGAGGGGGGAATTTTGGCACCCCAGCCCCCACGACGGAGGGAAAAAACAAACGACGGGGGCGGCTGACGGGGGGAGTAAGGGGAGAGAGAGAGAGAGGGGGACACAGCGCAGGACTACCACACACCACCACATACACAACAACACACTACACACAACACACTCTTGACACACACACACTCCTTAACACCAACACACTTCGTTCAAATGACAACACCGGTTAAAATCCCACGACACAACACAACCTAACACAATTAATAATCCCTACACTAACTAGCTTATACATACTAGGAATATAATGCTAGAAGAAATAACCACGAGGTAGCAACTATACCCTCGCGTCTGCTGCGCCAATGTTCGCTCAATATCTGGCCAGTGTTCGGATACGTGCACAAGTCCATGGCAACGACTTCACACACACACACACACACACACACACACACACGGTAACAAGGTGACTATGTTTGATAATCCCCCTCAATTCAACACACACTTATTTAAACACATGCCACGTGTTTGACTCATAATAGTTTTGGTTATTGGTGTTTGAGGATGGATGGGGGTTTGAGGGAAGAAGGAAGAAGGTACATACATACACACATACATACGAGGGTGCCAGGTCAAGTTAGGTCACAGAGAAGGACGTGTGGATACGAACACACGTGGGCCATCCTGTCTGGAAACGTCCTTTACTGTCTCAACGGACGAACAAGAAAACTCGAGAGAATGTCTGAAAGGGTTACCAAGACTGGGCCCTTAGTGTGTTACCTGTGGCCCTTGTACCCTTACCTACGAGGCCCCTTAGACCCTTGGACATGTACCTACTCCCTCCACACACACCTACACACATCACAGCGACACAAAACAGACTCGGAACACGTACCAACAACCCACATTGAGTTGAAAATCATAGCTACCTTGGTGTGTGTCTCTCGTTGGCAACACTGTATAAGAAAACCCAAGAGGCTGGAAGGAGACCAAAATTGAAGACCCCGGGGCAAGGACGAGCTACACCACGGGGGGCTCCAGGGGCGATAATCCCACACAGGCTAGAGGGGAAAATAGACCTTACGACCCACACACACTTGACCCCCTCGAAGTTTAAGTAACCTTTCCCCCTTGCTGGTATCTCATGGCCAAAACCATTTATACGCCCAGGGAAAGATAGGAGGCGAGTGAGAGTGGGAGAGAGTGAGTGGGAGAGAGTGGGAGAGAGTGTGGAGGGAGTGGGAGTGGAGTGGTGAGAGTGGGGGAGAGTGAGTGGGAGTGAGTGGGAGAGTGGGAGTGTGGGGGGATGAGAGTGAGTGAAGAATTGAGAGTATGTGGGGGGAAGATAAAGAGAGTGGTAGAGAGAGTGAGAGTGGTAGAGAGAGTGAGAGTGGGAGAGGGAGGGAGGGAGGGAGGGGAGAGAGGGGAAAAGATAGGAAGAAACAGGAAGGAAATGAGGGAGATAGAGAGAGGGGAAAATATAACACAGTGGCAAGAGGGAAAGGAGAGGGGAGAAGGAAAAGAGGGAGAGAGGGGAGAGGAAAGAGAGAGGGGAGAAGGAAGAGAGGGGAGAAGGAAGAGAGGGGAGAGGAAATAGAGAGAGAGAGGGAAAGGAAAGAGAGAGAAAGGGGAGAGAGGGACGTGAGGGAGAGGGAGAATTTTTTTTTTAAATAGAGTTCTGCAATGTTGACTAAGCATGACATATTTTTCACACTGTAATTATTATTTTATCAACATACTTATACAGACATACATACTGACTACTACTACTACTACTACTACTACTACTACTACTACTATTACTATTACTACTACTACTACTACTACTACTACCAATACTACTACCACTACTACTACTACTACCACTACTACTACTACTACTAATAATAATAATAAT
>JAWZYT010007380.1:0-25336 GCA_034508575.1 Petrolisthes manimaculis | reverse complement strand
TTCAGCACAATTTTCTTTAACTTCTTGCGCTCTCCCTTTTATCTTTCATCTTCCTCTTTCCCCACCTCCTCGCATTTACCTTCGCATTCTCTCTCTCTCTCTCTCTCTCTCTCTCTCTCTCTCTCTCTCTCTCCTCTCTCCTCTCTCTCTCTCTCTCTCCTCTCTCTCTCTCTTCCGTATTACAGTATTCATTTCTTGACCCCCATACATTCCTCTGCCCCTCCTTCTCCATTCTTTCTACCTCTAATCCCTATTCCTTCTCCACATCTTTTTTTTTCCTCCCTTATTCGTCACTCTCATTTTCTCCTTTTCCTCCTTCATTATTATTGTTCTCATCTCCTCCATTTCATCGTCTTCTTTATTTCTATTTATTTACCCTTTTCTCCCCCCTCACCTTTCCCTTCCTTTTCTTCTACATTTCCATTCCTTCCCCCTTTTCTTCTTCCTCATCTTCTCGTTTTCTTCCACCCCTTTTTCTTCCTCCCTCTCATCCTCACCTTCTCCACAGCCACTATTCTCTCTCCGGTAGCATCCCATCCCTCTCTTTGAAGTCTCCTCCCTTCCCTCAGTCCAGGCAATAAGAAGTTTTATCAATTTCACTCAATCTCCGTCTGTCTGTGTCTGCCTAACTGTCTGTCTGTCTGTCTGTCTGTGCCACTTGCTTTCTGTACACCTGCGTTTTCGTCATTCGGATAAAATCTCAATAAATTACTTATAACAAGTTTCAAAAAATCTGAATCATGTCACAGGAATATCACCTGAGGTTTAAGGAGATAACACACTTTGGGTACTACATTAGTTTGCCTCGATTCCTCCAAAGTATGCCAGGAAAAAGGACCAGATTAACAAAAATAATAGTGTCCTGTTGCTTGGAGTAGTTTTGAGGAATTATTTACTCCAGATTTACCAACACTGATACTCTATTCTCGATGACCTACCTGTCCTGTACCTCCTTAACAATCCTCCCTCATCATAATAATCCCTACATTTACTTTCCTGCTTACCTTCCTGTATAGTATATCCTTAAGGGGGTATAGCATTGTGTTGATAAATCTGGAGCAACTGATTCCTCCAAACTATTCCAGGCAACAGGCCATCATTGTAATTGTTCATCTGGTCCTGTTTCCTGGCATACTTTGGAGGGATCATGGCACTCCAATGTACCAAAAGTATACCATCCCCTTACCTTTAACTTCCCCCCTCCCCCCATCATAATAATCCCTACCACTTCTATAGTTACTGTTTGGCAAAATGCTCCTGCCTCCCTCCTTCCCCAGAGTGTGTCATTGTCTCCTCCCTGGCTACCCTATATATCCCTCACGTCAATTCCCTTAATGCATTGTCCCCCTTGCCCTTGAGAGCTTGTTGTTCGCCACTCTTCCATCACGCCCTGATTTGATTGGTCGCCACTAGTGATATCCTGGCCAATGGGATGAAAGCGTCATAACTCAGCACTCGTCATTTCTCTGTCCCCACTATAAATATATAAATTGCAGACCATAAAGCTGAGGTTCCGATTGGACATATATTTATTTTCTCGAATGTTTTGATAATTTCGATAAAACATTTCTGCAAGTTCCTTTTAGCTTGCATTTGTCTGCATTCATTGAGCTATACAATGCTCTTAAGGACATTATATGGTTAAACCACTATAGATATGCAATAACAAAAATGCTTTTGCTTAACTAGATGTAGCTCTTGATTATCAGAATATGGGTTTGGGAATCGATATGCCGCACAAAATAAAAATATCATATTTTTTCCCCAAAGTGGTAATAATGATGAATTATGTTCTCTGTTCATGTGCACTTCACTGAAAAATAATGATGTAATATTAAATGACGTCGATTTTTCTTCTGATACCTGGTGGCATTTTTATGTTTCACTATCAACATACTCCATGGATTCTCGGCTAATTTCGAAAATTCCACACGCGATGAATTCTTTTCACTGGAAATTGCTGTTCTCGGGGTGATTTGACATTCTGATAACGAAATGAACTTCGGTCATTCGGAATTGAACCCATAATTTACGGTGGCATTTATCGCTAGCATCGCCAGTTTTATAGTGAACTATGCATTCATACCGATAATTTTGACTCGCATACCGTACAGTCTATTCAAAAAGCTTCATTGTGGACTATGTATCCATAGTTTAATATCACAAAATGGTAATCGATGCTGAAAGAGAAAATTGATATACTGTAGAAAAATGTGTTGGCATTGTGAACATAGAAACCATTAGGAAAATTATAATCACTAGAAATATATAATAAAACATTATATAGTAATAGATAAATGCAACATATATAAAAAACCACGACGAATTAAACAAACAACAACAACAACACCAGCTGTCAACTTGCTTATATTCTACCTCAGGAAAATATTATTATCAATTGTTCAAAGAATAACATGTATTTTTGCACTGGAAGGGGTCAGTGTTGTCCCTCAAAGATACAGTGGAGCAGAAACATGAAAGAGAGGGAACAACAAAGTACGAGACTGGGACTGAAACAGGAAATGGCAGAGAGAAAGAGAACAGAAATAGAAACAAAAAAATGAGGTAGAGAACAAGAAAGAATAACAGAAAGAAAGCAAAAGGAGAAAGAGAACAATAAAGTGCCAGACAAAAACATACACTCGTACTGGTATGGAACACAGGAAAAACTACAGATAAACTCCATCATCCTGTTGTATTGTATCTTAACCTCAGACTTATGGTGGAAGAGAGGAATGGTTTAGTGGAAGCTGAGACGTGGGAAAAGGAAGGGATGAGACGAAAAGCTGCTGAAGGACTAGGAAAGCAGGAAAAGTACAGAGAAGGAGAGTGGGAAATCCGTGTTATAATAGGAACAAAACTGCATCATACCGTTTTATCCATTAGGCAGATTTATATTGAAATTGTGCTGTATATCAAAGCTGCGAAACGTACAGTCGGACTCAGGAATTCATATACAGGTCATTACTTAAGAGGGATCATTATTCTGCACATACTATAGGTATTGTTCTGCTTACTGATTCAAGTATTAGCCAAATAACATGACTAGAAAAGTTTGGTGTTATGACATTGATATACTAAAGTTCTAGTTGTTACGAACCCTTGATGTCACAGTGGTGTATACGATTTCTGGAGATGACCCACACAAGACAAGACTCATAAGTGTGCTGACGTCAGACTAAGTGTGCCAAGTAATATAGGTAACGTTATTTGACAGAACGCATGTCAGACCAAATAAAAAATATTACTTCCCCTCTACCAGTAAGCACGATACGAGAACCAAGAACTAGCCAGTTAATTTTCTCCAGGTAGCAATTGTCATATTTAGAACATTGAGAAAAACTACAGTAACATCACGAGTGCACCCAATGATAAAGTAACAAGTATGTTCTCATTTCTTAACCCCAAGTACGGAACACCTTCGAATGTCGTAATCGAAGCTATTGGCATAATTATGGGAAATCGGGGTCAGATTAACTTTGCTAATTTTTTACCGGGTTGCCAATCTGAACTGTGATGGACAAAATGACTGACAAAGCTAAAGACGAACAGCAAAGAAGAAATTTTACAATCCCTTCTAGAGACAAACGAATATATAAAATATAATATTCTTCATGGAGGATGTAAATGTTAAAAAATACTAAGACATAAGTATATACGCACTCTTACCTTCACACACAATGCAAAGTAAAGTAGATTTGGAAGTGCAAGCATACAACAACAGTAACAATAACAACAAGACAGTAAACCCTGAACAGCATCAAAACAATGGTACGCAAGGGAAGTGGTCGGCCTCTCGTGAAGGGAGTGGAGAACTGGTGGAGGACTGGTGGTGAGGTGGGTAGTTGGAGGGCTGGTGGTGAGGTGGGTGGAGGAGAGAGTTGAGGGCTGGTGAAGGGCTGGGTGTTGACGTTGGTGGAGGATAAAGTGGAGGAGCTGCAAAAGGAGGTAGATTGGGAACTATAGTGTAGGTGAAGGGATAGAGTTGAGGATTTTTGATGGTGAAAAGGAGTGTTGTTGATGGTGGTAGAGAGGGGAAGATAAGATATTTCCTGATGGGAAAGTAAGAAGGGGGAAGAGAGTGAAATAATGTTAGTAGAGGAAGTCTGAGAGAGGAGAGAAGATGATAACAGTGGAGCACAACAATAGGAGGGGGAGGAATGGAGAAGGAAGAGTGTAAACGATTGCAAGTGGTGGATAGCAAATAGAGGGAGAGTATATAGAGGGACTGGTAAGGCTGAGATAGAGAATAGAGGGTGAAGGGTGAAAGTAAAAGAATAAATATGTTACAGGAGGTGAAGGGACCAGAAAAGAACTGGTGTTGGGGTGAGTGTGACCAGAGGGACGGCGGAGGAGAACTGGAGAGAGTGAGGGAAAACAAAGGAGTAGGGGTGGAGGAAAAAAGGAGGGGTGGAGGAAAAAGAGGAGTAGGAAGTCGAGGGTGGTGGTGGGGAGAGGGGAAGCCGAGGTTCTATCTGGCAAGAATGACTCGAGGGGAAACAATGAAGTGGCATTTGTGGTCTGGGAGGAGGGAGAAAGGAGGGAAGGAAAGGGGAGGGGGGAAATATGTGGCAGAGAGTGAGAGAGATAGAGAGAGGGAGAGAGAGAGAGAGAGAGATTGTGTGTGTGTGTGTGTGTGTGTGTGTGTGTGTGTGTGTGTGTGTGTGTGTGTGTGTGTGTGTGTGTGTGTGTGTGTGTGTGTGTGTGTGTGTGTGTGTGTGTGTGTGTGTGTGTGTGTGTGTGTGTGTGTGTGTGTGTGTGTGTGTGTGTGTGTGTGTGTCCAGTTATCAGCAACATTTATAATGTTTGTCTGTGTAACTGTGTGATAACGTAGGGGACAATTAATTCGTCAGATTTATCCGACGTTAAGTCACAAAACAGATCACCAATTAAGGCAATAATGAGGTGGTGTGTTTCTTAGTTTTACTAATTTTGTAATCATCTCTTTCGCAGATATATTCTATGAAGAGCGAAGGAAGGAAGTAAACTCACCAACTGCACCACGTCCTACAATTTCCACACCTCGTTGGACTTACCTGTGGAAAAATGTGTTAAATTTAAGTCCTGGTGACATGGTAAAACTATGATGGAATTTGAAGTATATATATATAATACAAGGCAACTTGTAAATACAGTGTCGGCAAAAAAAGACGCTACCTCCGACCCTGGGTGGGAGGTAGCGTCTTTTTTTGCCGACACTGTACTGTAACCATGTGAAGGTTAGCATGCCAAATAAACCTTCCATACAAAATACAGTCAATACAGCCTGGCTAGTATACATTGTTCAGTTTCTTCTTTCAATGTAAAGTGGAAGCCGTTGCCACTCAGACCTTCAAATGATGTGTCAAGGAGTTCATCTAACCACGTGATTGGCCTGAGCTCTTGTAGGGCTGTTCCTCTCATCCTCAGCATGTTAGTGATTGGATAATATTAATTCACCCCTGCTTGAGAACTAAAGGGGAATTTCGAACATAATGGTCCAATCTATCGGTGGTATTCTTAAAAAAATCTTTCCCTTCAAAAGCATGGGAAAGAAATATATCACTAATTTTCTATTCTTAAAGATTTCATTCCTCTCCGGGCCCTAATTTCTTTCCCTAGAATCGAGTATATTATTGGAACAAGAAGGAAACATTTACCCCATTCCTTCAATAATTCTTTCGTTGTATTTTATCATGTACTGTTGATGTTTTATATATAACATCATAATATATTGGAAAGACGTGCAACAGTATTGTATCACCGAAGAAAAAAGAGTTAAGTAAATAAATGAGACATTTCTTCCAAATTTCTAAAGACCTACCATACACGGTTTAAAATTTGTGTTGGACTGGGTTGTATGCGTCATTGGTAAAGTGTGTGGTGATTGGTCCATATACTCGCCTGACTCCATACTCCACCTCTCTAATCCTCTCTGATACCATGCTGCTTGTGCTGCTATATATTTGTTTATTATTTATCATTATTTCATTCAATATATACAATTTTTTTAATACCATTAGTCTTAGCAATGATTGTAGTGTCCAGATATATTGGTCACAACTCGATATAATATTAAACAAAGAAATTATGACGAGTAAAAGTGAACAAAGTTTCCCACTATATTTATACCACTATTAGTCTATTATTATCATCGTTTTTCTACAGGAAACGAGACTGATGTTGTGTTGCTGATTCTCTTTAATTAAGGACCCTGTGATCGTGTATAAATATTGAAGGCTTCTGATTCCTCCTGACCATGCTACGAAACATTTCATCATATAAAACAAAACCTTCTGAGCACAGCGTGGTTGTGTTTACTGTTTATATTTTGCGCCCGGAGGGCTAATAGACGTACAAACGCACACACATTTATCCTTTCCAAGGCACAGGGCTACCAACGTGTAAACTTTCCCTTCCCTTCCAAGGAATTCTTTAAGTATAACGAAGGGAAGGAAAAATCCTTAGCAGGGAAAGAAATATGTAAGGAAAGAATTACTTTTAAGAATACCAGCGTATGAGTGTCCAATTTTATTTAGCTTAATCGGCAAGTTAGTTAGTTATACAGGATCACAGACATCCGACGTTAGTATTGTAGATTATGTACAGCATAAAATTAATATAGCCAATATAACCTTGATTAACTTCTGATCAGGTCACGTGGAGTTCCTACTTGTACAGTACTTGTCTATTCCTGTGGTGAAGGTTGGATCTAGGGACCACCATAGTTGTCACCTAGGCATTTTTTGTTCATATTTTTTAGTCTGGCGTATCGGAGGTAGAAATAAAAAGTCAGGGACACATTTCTGTATCGCTCCTGGGATTTGGAACCGACGGAATGGATCTCCAAACCTAACCATTTAAATCCCTTCTGCTTACTTCCTCGGTCTCCTTGGGATTTGGGACGGTGTTTCAACAGACTGTCAAAGAATAATTCTTTTCTTCCCTTGTACAGTATATAAAGGTACCAGTAAGGCTACGTTAAAATCTAATATCCTTTCTCTGTTGTTTGATGTTACTCTGTGATGCTACTCTGCTTAATTTAATACAAACTTATTCACAATGAACAACTTTGCTACATGTTCCAAGCTTCTGAAAGATTTCCAAACGAATGAACAGACAGGCAGACAGACTGACAGAACACCATCACTTCTAATCTTTGAGCCACACATTCCCTGGATGGCGCAAGGCAATTAATATCGCTATCACTCAATATCAAACAAATCAAAGGCGAACTATAAGGCAGTCATAACAGGCCACAACAACAAACAGATCAAGAGGGAGGGCGCCGTCAAGAGGGGAGGTGGGCAGTGAGCCTTGAAAATGGCCTCTTCCCTAACTTACACCTGATTTAGCGGGCATACTGACCTGCCCTTTGTGTGGGGTTGGAGTCTGGTGTTGCTAGTGTTGTTGCCAGCACGCCCTCCTGCATCACCCTCGCCCTCGCCCTCTTTCCTGCCTTCACCCTCGTACTTGGTCTTGAACTTCACCCTCATATTCACTCCAATCCTCATCCTCGTGTTCAACCTCATTCACCCTCGCCCTCATTCATCCTCACTCTGGCATTCAACCTCGCCTCGCCCTCCTCCACCTGGCTGTAACCCTTCACCCCGCCCTCAGTCACGACTTGAACCCTCTCCCCTGCTCTCATTTCTCCCACAGCCCAAGACCCCGCCTTCCTGCCTGGTTACCTTCTACGCCCTCCGACCCTTCTGTTTCCCTCTCTGCCTGTATGTCTGCTTGTCTCGCCCTTTTGTTTCTGTGCCATTTGCTCACCTTTCCTTGATCAACCCCCAACATCTTTATATTCCACCCCATGTCCTGCCACACTCTCTTTACCTGTGTTGCTACCCATCCTTCTCCTTTTCCTTTTTTTCCCTATTTTTAATTTCTTTCCCTTTTCTCCAGCCTCTTACTATTCATCCACCATACGTTGCTCCTCTTCCCCCTTTATTTCTGCTATTTTCGTCTCCTCGCCCGCCTTCCACTATTCTACCTTTTCTCTCTACTAGTAGTAAGAGGCTTAGACCCATCAGATCTGCTGCTGTTTCATTTCCTCGTATTCCCTTTGTATTCCTCCTCCTACTATTCTTATTCCTTCTGTGTGACCTGGACTCTCTCCCCAGGTGGCGTGCGAGGTCCAGTCAAAGTACCAAAGGGCATGTAACGGTTGAGTGAGTTAGCCTGGGTCAAGTTCTGTTACCTCTCTCACTGTTAATATTATTCTCTCTCTCTCTCTCACATATATATATATATATATATATATATATATATATATATATAAAGGGGATAGTGTAAGTAAGGATAAATAGAAGATGTTGGTGGAAAAGATGGAAGAGGGGAGGACTGGCGTGGCAGTGATGGAGGAAGAGTAACGTTAGGGAGTAAGAGTGAGAAAGAGTGAGTGGGGAGAAGGGCGAGAGGGGAACACTAGGAAATATATACTGGAGAGAGGTAGGAAAGCAAAAGTCAAAGAATAGTGAACAGAGAAGTAGTGAACAGATGGAAGAGGGAGAAGCAGAAAGTAATAGGAGAGGAGAGGAACAACCACAGGAGATGAGAGAAAGAAGAGGAATGTGATGTGAGACAGTAGAAGAGGGAGTAGAAGAGGTAGGAAATGGAAAAAGCGAGGAAGGGGAGAAGGGGAGGGACTGGATTGAATGAAAAAGGAATGAGACAATGAAAAAGAAATAGAAGGGATGAGAGACTGGACACGCCCCATAATTTTGCAGGCACCTTGACAAGAAACTAGGCTGACGGGGCTGGGAGGAATGAAGGCAGCTCTGAACAAACAAACACTTTTAGCCCCACAAAGGAGCGGACCACGTACCCCACATACAAGGCCAAGAAAGAAACTATATTCACACACACACACACGTCAGCAAACAAGAACACGTACACACACACATACACACACGTCAGGAATCAAGCAAGCGTACACATACTCTTTCTCTCACACATACACACGCACGTCAGCAAGCAAGCAACAGCACACATATACACACGAACACACGGAAGGACCCAAACACAAATAACTATATGTATATCAAAATGAATAACAGTTACAGTCACAAAGAACTCCACTGAAAACTCATTCAAAGACTCAAGGTTACGTGGAGACAATAAAATATATACAAAAATCACAATTACCGTCGTTCAAGCATGCACACACACACACACTCGAACTCACACTCACACTCACACTCACACTCACACACACACACACACACACACACACACACACACACACACACATATACACACACACACACACACACACACACACACACTAGCGACCCAAATAAATCCATAAAGGAAGGCCATTATTATGCAGGAGGAGCTCTAAACCCCCCGCCCCCCAACACCAATCATGCTCTCACCACTGTGTGTTTTACGTCAGGGGCGAGGAAGGGGAGGGGAAGCAGTGTTTGTGGTAGGGGGAAGAACGTACAAGGTAAAATGTTTAGGGGTATTAGAGAGGAAGGGTTCTGAGGGTGAAGGGTAATAGTGTACCACGGTGAGGGATGAATGGTTCTTGGATAAAGAATGGCCAAAAGAAGAAGAAGGCTGTTCGCTTTCGAGAATAAAGGGAGGAAAAAGAAATGTGCTTGGAAGGAAAGGGATGAGTGTACATAGCACTTTCTCATCTCTAGAGTTCCTGTACAGTCCCTCCCTTTTCCCCTTTACCTCTAACTTATACCCCTTCCCCTCTCCCTCCATCATACACCCCTTACTCCCTTTTCTCTCCATTTCCATCACACAAATCATCTTCTTTTTCTCTCCTCTCCCATTTCAGGACACAACCCTTCTTCTGCCTCTCTTCCCTCCCTCCCTCCAACCAAACTGCACTAAATCCATTCCTTTCCCAACACCCTGACGGTAAATACTGGAGGAGGTTAGATGTATCCTGCCCCTCCCTCCTCCAATTCCTCCCTTACTCTCCTCTTTACCTCCACTTTTCTCACCACCTTCCTCCACCTCTGCTATTCCTGCTTACGGGAAACCTATAATCAATAACACTGTGTTGAGTTTTTGGCAGTCTGCTTTTAATGGCATGTGCGTTTTGTGTAGGATGGTGCGTGAAAAGAGATGTTCGATGCAATACCGTCTTTTGGTGTGATGAAAGATTTCATATTTTTACACACGTGCACGTATTATTTGTATTTATACGTGCGTAATATACTGTAGTTTTTACACTTCACACCCTACAGTTAATACATTTATATAAAGCAATCTATGTGCAGTACTTCTTAGAAACGTTAATCTTACATACAAATAACAGAAATGTTCTGGAACAGCTCAATACAATTTGTCTTCCCTCCAGCCCATGATCGTCAGTCTTTCAAGAACTGTCTCTCCAGGCATTTCGTACGAATTGGTACTTGGTTTTGGGCTTTTTCATCTATTCCTGTGAAAGTGGCAATCTGTTAAGAGCACGCAATCCTCAACTACTCGTTCCTACCATTAATATTTTTCGAAATTCTTCGCATCAAACTCCTAATGAGCAACATAGTCTACGATGAGTAAAAAACCTTCAGCATCTTGTACATAAATATATATATTTTTTAGTAGATGAAAAGTCAACCCCTTCATGGACTGGCTGACGTGGCCTATACGTACCGATAAAAACTGTATTCCATCCGAGCTCCTACGAGTTATTCATATGATTAATCTTCTGTTAAATGATGGAATAAAAGTTAGGCTGGATAATAAGAGCAAATAGCCTTGCTAAATTATCGTTCCTGCATATTTGTAATAAGGTAAACTAGCTTGGTTACTGATCGTGTAAGTCAAATTGGTGGCCTGGAAGAGAGAAAGATGAGCAGGGGAGGGAGTATATATAATGAGTGAGTGGGTGGGTGTGTGGGTGAGGCAACATGGGTGTGTGGGTGAGGCAACATGGGTGTGTGGGTGAGGCGGGGGTTGAGGTAAGCATAAACACTGAATATGTGGGTTGGCCTGGTATAGGTGAGTCTGGGGGTGGGTGGGTGGGGGTCCGTGGGGGGTACCTACGGGGGACTGGGTAGGGTGAGGGTGAGGGAAGGGAGGGGGAGCTGTTCAGTTACCTGGTCATGACGGCTTAATTTTTCCTGGTAATGAATACATGTAATCCTATTCATTTCAATATTTATTTCCACCGCTTAATGCCTCACACACACACACACACACACACACACACACACACACACACACACACACACACACACACACACACACACACACACACACACACACACACACACACACACACACACACACTCACTACACACACACCACACAAACACAGACACACAAACACATCACACACACACACACACACACTACGGACCTCTGTATGAATTCAGTAAAAAACACACAAACAGCTGTTCTCTGCCTCCCTCACAATAGAAGAGGCATAATATCATCCATCAACCGGGTTAAATTTCCCTTACGTCACTCTTGTTTGGGGTTTATACTATACGTCCAATACCCTCAAGGGAAAAGTATAGTGTTGGTAAATCTGGAGCAACTGATTCCTCCCAAACAAACTATTCCAAGCATCAAGCCACCACCATTATTTGTGTTCATATGATCCTGTTTCCCGGTTTACTTTGGAGGAATTAAAGTAATCCATTGTACCAAAAGTGTATTACATCCTTATACTTGAACGATCATATATATATATTTTTTTGTACATATCATCCAGCAATAGAAAAAAAAAATATATATATATATAGTAAAAAAAGGCAAGCTGTCGTGTACGGGTTATTCACTATACATGAGCACACATTTACATATGTGTACACATAGACACACACACACACAATAATTATACAATCATACATACACATCAAAATACAGAGAGACACACACACACAAGATAAACTTTTACACATACATATCAGACACACACCACAATCACACACACAAACAACATATACATGCACACATACACATCAACACTCAATCACACACACACACACACACACACACAGACACACACACACACACACACACACACAACATATACATGCACATATACACATCAACACACACACACACACACACACACACACTCTCACTCTCACTCTCTCACTCTCTCTCTCTCTCTCTCTCTCTCTCTCTCTCTCTCTCTCTCTCTCTCTCTCTCTCTCTCTCTCTCTCTCTCTCTCTCTCACACACACACACACACACACACACACACATGAATGAACACCAAATCCTCTATAATCTGGCACTATACATCACAGGCATTACAGGATATTACCCCACGCTCAGTATATAAACACACACATTACCCTATAAATGTGTGTGATGCTTAAATCCCTCTTATAGGCTGGCAAACCCGCATACTGTCTGTGGTAGGTGGGTATGTGGGTCGGTATGTGGGTCGGGAAGAGAGGAGTTATATAGAGAGGGGAGGGGAAGGGGTAATAGAGGGTGATGGGAAGGGGCAATTGAGGGTGATGGGAAAGGGTAATAGAGGGGGGAGGGGAAGGGGCAATTGAGGGTGATGGGAAGGGGTAATAGAGAGGGGAGGGGAAGGGGCAATAGAGGGTGATGGGAAGGGGTAATTGAGGGTGATGGGAAGGGATAATATAGAGTGATGGGAAGGGGTAAAGGGGTATAGTGTCAGGGAAGGGGTATAAAGGATCATGGGAAGGGGTATAGCGTTGGGTTCACTATTATTTTGGGTTGGATAGATGCTTGTTTTAATGTGATTCTACCCTGGTGGGATATGTTCGTAAACCCTTTAATTTAAGAGGGCCATCTATTGTGGGAGAACGACTGGGGCTACTATTTCCTCCAAACTATGCCAGAAAACAGGCTAATACCTCAGCATACGAGCAGAAATGTATTGTAGTATACTTTGATGAATTCAGTAGCCCTCTATGTCACACACACACACACACACACACACACACACACACACACACACACACACACACACACACACACACACACACACACACACACACACACACACAACAGAAGGTCACCTTAAACTCGGAACAAATACTATCATTATTTATATTTTTTCTAACTCCGCCCACGAAATGTTGTTATGGGGGATTAAAGACTTATTAAATTAAACATAAACAATATACTGCGTCTTAGATGAAACACTTCCACTAACATAAAAGAGAGACCCTAGTCATTCATCAGATAAAAAGTGTGAGTGTCGTTCGTTCGTTGTTATCGTATTCTGACTCACCCAAGAAAATATTTTTATGACCCTGGAATATTACCTACTTTGAGAGATGAATAATATCTCCATCAACACATTTTCAATATGCTGAGTTTTTATTAATACCTTAAGCAACTCCAGCTGAATTTAATACTCTGAGAAAACACTACTGTCACTCATTATGTTAATATAATATCTGAACACATTTGTAATACTAGAGTGTTGTATTTAGGTTTCGACTGCCTGATATCCTTCTCTGTTTGTCTGTCTACTACCCCTCCATGGCCCCTCCCACCTCCTCTCTCTCAATCCATCTAGCTATATTAGCTTTACTTCCGTATCCCATTCCTTTAGCCCTAACTCAATTCCAAAACCTTTTCTTCTATCCCTGAGCCCTTAATAGATTGGTATGTTGGCCTGAGTCAGGGTGGGTTAGGGCGGGGCAGGGCAGGGCAGGGGTAAGGACCCTACCCGACCCAGAATGTTATTGTCGAGTTGCTGGCATTCCATTTTCCATATTGTGTCCGATGCAGATGGGGAAAAAAATGGAAGGCCTAGTTATTTGCAGCAATTTTTTCCCTCGCCGCTCTTGCTGGTATTTCAGGTCATGGTGTGTGTTCTTGTTCTCTCTACTTGTTCTTGTTCTCTCTACTTGTTATATATACAAGTCTCTTGGTTAGAAAAGAATTAAGAGATTTCCCCTTAGTTTTGTATTAGTTTACTTCCATGCCTTATATAACAGAACTTGTGATATTTCAAACTTTCCTATTCTCCCTTTACCCTGTGATTCCACACACCTCACCCTCCGTTTATATTCATTTTCTTCCAAGTATTATCCTACTGTACCTGTGATAATCCTAACTCTCTCCTTCCATCACATGATTCCTGTACATATACAATTATTCTCCCCTTACCTTCCTTGCCTACGGTACACTAACTTCCCTTCCCCATTCCTTTAACTCACCTCTATGCCAACTCAGTCCTTCAATATACCTATACTTAAATCAGTTACCACCCTTTAAGCCCAGTGTATCAAACCTTGCATTCACTCCACCTTATTATACAGCCACTCCTCTGTCACTCCACCCATTCTCTCATTCCCACACCGACGACACTCCCTATCCACTACACATACTCCACTTTCTTCCCTCACTCATCTTTCCTTCACCTTCTACCACTCCCCCTTTCCCCAACCTCTCTTATATCTTCCTTTTACCTCCTCCACAAAATTACCCACTCCCCTTCACTCCCACACCCACCACTCCGCCACTCCCTGGACCAATTACACTCCACCATTCAGCTCCCAGTCTTATCTAACATGAGGAGTGATTAAGGCAGTCTCTCCGTTTCATCAGTGGCAGTCAGTCAGTCAAAGAGGAAAAACAGGTATTAAAAGCAGAGAAAGAGAGAGGTGGTGTTTCTTTTACGTCTCTAATTTTATTTATTCATTTTATATTTTATTTTTTTATTTTGTTTTTTATTGGTGGTTATTATTATTTTCTTGCGTAGATTTGTTTTTCTCATATATTTTTTACTGATATTTTTATGTGGTTTTCAAATGTGCTTTCATTATTATTGAGTGTGTTGAGTGTGTTGGAGGTCGAGGGTGAGGTAGGGTGAGGGTGGTGGTGCAGGACGAGGGACAATGTGGTGCCGTCAGTGTAGTCGCAGAGTGTACAAATTACAGGTCGTGTGCAGTACAAGGCAGGTGTCGGGTCCGGTACAAACTGACCTCGTGTACGGTCGTTACGGTCCTCTGTTCCCCACACAACCCACCCCATCCCCTCTCACCCCTCCTCTACTCTCTTTCCTCTTTCTCTATCTGTCTGTCTGTCTGTCTCTCACCGCCTATCCAAATATCTCTCTTATCCATGTGTCTTCCTTTATCACTCACAAACGTTTCCCTTCCGATTCTCGCTCTCCCTTGTCTTACTGTATTTATTTAATTTTTTGGGGTACGGTTCTTTCATCCTACCTCACATACTCCCCTCTCTCCCTCCCTTTACCAAGCGCTCTCACACTCTGTCCCATCCTCTCCTCAAACCTCACATATTCCCCTCCCCCTCATTCACTCTCCCTTGTACCTTTTAAGAGTTACTGTACCTACCAAACCCCCTCTCCCCCCTGCTTTTCCTCCCATTCTCTCTTCCTCACTTCCCTCTTTCATGTCCCTCACTATCTTTCACTTCCTCTCGTACCTACAGTATACTCCTTTTCTCTTTTCTCTCTCCTCACTTTCTTCTCACTTTTTCCCTCCTATTTTTCTCTCTTTCTCCTTACATTTGTTTCTTCTGTCATAGTATGCCTCTTGTGTTATTTTTCCTTTCCTTTAGTTTATTTAATTTCATATTTCTCCTTTTTCCTCCTCCTCCTCCTTCCAATTTTTTTTATATTTACCTTATTTCTTTTCATTCCTCTACACTCTCCTTCTCTCCACTCTGCTACTCTTCATCCTCTCTTTCGTTTCATTTTTTCTTCTTTATCCCTCGCTTTCCTCCCTTCACCCTTTTACTTCTACCCTATCCCTCCATCTCTCTCCCTCTCTCATCCCAGATTGTACACAAAGATGAGAGGAAGGAAAGCGTACAAAAAAGGGACGAGGGAATTGAAAAGAAATGGAAAAGATACATGAGCAAATGAATAAAACCAATATAGAAAACAGAACGAATAAAAAATGAAAAAAACAAAATATATATATATATACTGTGAAGAAAAAACCCTGAAAATTTATGGCTACGTATATAAATATAAAAGGGAAAGAACTGTGTGGATGAAAAAAAAAGTTCCATGTTTCTGGTTTTCTTAGCTTTATCTCCATCTGTATTTTCTCATCTTTTAAACTAGGCAGCTGGCTACTAACTATTCGGACACTGAACATTTCTCACCATACATCTTGAATAGCTGTGGCTGAAATAATTGAGTAGTACACTCGAGCTCGTAAATTCAAGACCACTTACGTCCCTAAATATTTATGTCATCTGAGCTATTAACGCCGTGTGGGGAAGGTGTTATTGTAGGCGAAATATTGTATTATGTCGCTCTACTATGTTCCATCTAATTTACTCTAATTCCTCCCCAGTCAATGCTACCAGCTAAAATGACATAAACATCTTTACATGGTCGCGAATTTACGAGCTCGAGTGTACATACCAGTGGGTTGAGTCACTGAAGTACTGAACAATGAGTAGTGACAAATTTTTACATCTGCGTCAACCGAGCATGAGTGTGTCGACCCTTTATTCAATGTAGTGATGCAATTATTACGTGTTGTGGTTACTATATTGTACAAAGCTTGTCCCTGACTATGGGTGACTATGGGAAGTCATTTTATGTCCTTCCTCACTTCCCACTCTTCCTTCTCTAATTGCTCGGGTCATCATCATTCATAAATATTCACCTCCAGTTCTTTGTACCTACCTCCCCAAATACTGCACGTTCCAGTCCAGGGGGTAAGTGAATAATATATGCCAGCCAGTGTCAGTGAATATTTTATGCATCACTTCAACATTGCTATTTTTCGAATAAATCATTTCCTTCTCAGGGTACGCCTTCTGGCCACCGCTCCACTATGTGTCCTGCAGCTGTCCTAAAATTTGACGTGGGGTAAATATGAAAAGGATGGCAGGGTTGGCAGTGATAGAATAAGTGGGACAGGCAACTAAGGTGAATAATAGTGAAAGGGTGAGATATCCTTTGTTAACAGAATAAGAAAAGCAAGGGTGATAGGCAATGAAAGGCTATGGATTAGGCAAATTGAGACAACCAGAATTGAAATAGTGAAGCAATAAAGGTGAAAACGGTGTAACAGGAGAGGTGAAAAGGGTAAGGAAAGCAGACAAACAGGAGTGGCAGGGTGAGGCAGACATGCAGGGTACAGCTACTCACCAAACTTGTGCCATGTGTTATCAGGATGGTCTCAACTTGTCCCACTAAAGTTGTTGCCATGAGTGTTGTAGTTGTGGTGTGGGTGTGCAGTGGTGTAGGTGAGGTGTTTTGGTGGTGGTGGTGGTGGTGGTGGTGGTGGTGGGGTATGGGTATGGTGATGTGGGTGAGGTGTTTTGGTTGTGTTGTGGTTGTGGTGTTGTTATGTTGGTAGTGTTACAAAATGTGCTGTGGGTAGTGGTGTGGATGAGGTGTTATTGTTGTGATGTGGGTGTCGTGTTGTTGTGGTGGTATGGGTGTGGTGGTGTGGGCGAGATATTGATAACATTGTGATATTGACTTTGAATATGACCTTGGCCTTTCTGTCCTACTGATGACAATTATCCCGGCAAACTAATAACATCACAGCCGAGGAACATGCCAATGAAGTTTTGTATCGAATGGAAACTAATTACCGAGGTACAACTAGACCACCTCAACATGCAGAACAACATACTGACACACACACATACATGGTAAATAAAATATCCAATGCTTAATGGAACGCACCTAACCAAATAAAAAAAGGAAAGAAACGAAAAAAACAAAAACAATCTCCGAGGACAACAACATTTACTGCAAACAAGAACATGATCAACAATGATAAGATCATCAGCATCAACAAAAACAACACCTAAAGAAGATAAAAACAACACTATCAACAACAAACAAATAAAAGTGGTTTCCATCAGCTTGGGGCCGACACTCCATCACTGATTTAGAGTGTAAATAATCAGGGCCAGTGATGAATGGTAGGCTTAAAGGGTGAGGGTGAGGGGGGGGAGGAGATATATTATATATATGTATATGAAGGAATGGGTTGAGAGAAGGAGGAGAGATGGAGGATGGTGGGAGATGGAATAAGGTGCCAAATTGTGTATGGTGGAGAGATGGAGAAAGAACGATGGGTCTAGAGGGCCAATCGGTAAAGAGTAAGGAGGAGAGGACTGAGGATAAATACAACGAGAGAAGATGAAGGATGAACAGTGAAGCCTGTTAATAGAAGTGTGGCACTTGCATGTGTAACTGACTGTACAACTGCGGACAACAGTTCATGATACGCTCATCAATAAAAGTGTTTCGTCCTCTGGGAAGATTTCAAGTTCGAAAGTGTCGATGGCAATGTCAGAAACAATTATCAATAAAGGGATGGGAAGAGGAAAGGCGGTGAATAATAATAGTTAGAGCAGGTAGAAGGTTCGTTCATTAGACTATCTGTTTTAGATAAACTCCAACAAGAAATGCGATGACACTTCTGACTGAACAGTACCTAAGCCAGTCATCCCTTATGTATAAAATAATGGAAAACAGTTAACACATCTGTACAATGTATAGAATGCAGTATGATATTATGTGTAGGTGTGAGGTGAACTGTATATCTTTTTTGCACCTCCGGAAATGTGTGATGGCTGAATATGATACTGGAGTAGAGAGATGGGGAGAGAATGTGGTGTTTAAGTGGAATTTGAGTGAAGCATTACCGTGAAGCGTCAAATTGGTGCATGAAAATGGAGCCTAAAGATGGGACGTGTAAATGGTGTATCATGATGAAGGGTGAAGGTGGAACTTGAAGGAAAAGCGTGGAGGTGGAGCAGGCATGTGGATCAGTGGATTACTTGTGTGTATCTCTTCTTCCTCCTCCTGCACCTCGTTCTCCTTTCTTAATCTTATTCTTTCTCCACCTCCTCCTTTCTTGTTTTTCCTCCTCTTTTCCCCTCTTTTAACCTGTTTTTCCTCCTTCATTCCCACCTTTCTTGTTCTTTCTCCTCAACCCTCCTCCTTTTTTATTCTTCCTTCTCCACACTCTTTCTTCTAATTCTTCTTCTTTATCTTCCTCCTCCTCCTCCTCCTCCTCCTTCCCATTAGCTAATTGGTGGACAAGTGAGAGGCGTGAAGGTCCTTAGAGGCCCTGTGATATATTACCTTCCTTACCCTCCCTCTTTAGTCTATATTTTTCCTTCTATTTTCTTCCATTCTTCTCCTGTCCTCCTGCCATTTATTTTTGCCTGCAGATGCTTACTCAGTATTTGCTCACATTCTTTCATGCTATTTCCGTTCTAGCATTCATTCATTTTTCTCTCATCTTCCTTCTCAGTCTTTTTGTGTCTCAAAAGTTTCTGTACAACATGTTTATTTATCAATTAGTCATTTTCTATTTATCATCTTTCCCTCTCACTCCCACCTTTTCCTTAATATATAATTTATCTCATCATCAAAATCATTTCCCTTATAATGTGTTACGATTTCTTCTGCACACCTTCTCTCACCACCACACACTCATCAATCATCATCAACCTCCTCATCCACCATTATCTCATTCACCCACTTACCTACTTATCCACGTCTACTCATTCATCAATCATTACATCTCATCCACTACCACTACCACCATCACCATCAACCACCACTTCACCCACTTTGCATTCACACCATCCATCACTACTACATCATCTGTTCTAACCCAACTCCATGCACACATTCATCAACCACCAGTTTCACTCACTCATCCACCACCACCATTCATGACACCGACCTACATCCACACCATCCACCCTATCACTCACTCATCACTCACTGACCTCAATCCAACACTCGACCCAGCCAATCCTCCAGCCCTGACCACCAGTAGAGAGTGAGTGTTTTGTTTGTGTGTGTGTGTGTGTGTTGTGCGAGTGGGAGAGCATTGTAATCACCCACTGTAATCCCCATGCTCAACTTATGGAAAACACGGGAACACGGTAGAGTGGAGGAGGGGTTAGGAGGAGGGGTTGGGAGGAGGGGTTAGGAGGAGGGGTTGGGAGGAGGGGTTGGGAGGAGGGGTTGGGAGAAAAGGGTTGGGAGGAAGGGGTTGGTAAAAGGAGATGGGAAACAAAGGCATGAGGTGGTGGTGATGTTAGAAAAGGCTATGAGTGAAATTAGAAGGGCACGAGGGAGCAGATAACGAGAAGAGGGATGGAAAGAGAAGTAACCAGGGAGCAGGAGTAATGATGTTGGTGGACTGAGGAGGGAGTATAGGGATAAATGTGGATGGAGTGAGGAGGGGTAGCGGAGTGGATGAAGTGAGGTGGGGTGTGAGTGTGGAGGGGTAGGGAAAGGAGCAAGGGTGCAGAGGTAGGTACTATAGATACAGTATATGGGTAGGATTAAATGTTTGATTGATATTAGGCGCCGCAATAACCAGGTCATGTCTCGCCAGAAGACGATGGTAGAGAGGTGAGACAGCAAGCAGGAAGGAAATAGAAAGAACAGAGGGACAGTTGAATAACTGAAAGCTAGTGGCTGGGGCCGAAGGGGCGCCAACTCTTAAAGTATTGCCCACATCACTACATGCAGTATCCTCCTACGGGGTATGTGGATGGGGGGATGGGGGTGGATGAGTAGGTACTGTATATAGGTAGGAAGGTGGGTGGGTGGATGGGTAGGTATACAGGTAGGCGGGTGGTGGAGGGTTGGATTTGTTTGGTGTAATCCCTGACACAATGGGCGGTCATCGAAGTGTGGGTTCACGTGTGTCAGTGTTATGCCGCCAAAGCTGCTCTCAAAACATATCGCTAGCCTCGCCTGCAGTTTCCAGTAAGGGTCATGGGTGAATTACTTACTCCTCCAAACTATACTAGGAACAGATTAACTAAAAAAAAAACGTGTTGGAGTTGTGTTTCGTGGTACAGTCTGGCAGAACTGGTAGCCCTCCAATTCACCCAAATCAGACGACCATTCTGAACCGGTATCTCTTATTTATCTATTATTTTCGTCATATTTCACAACCCACCTATTCTATCGCATCCTCTCCTCCAAAATCACTTCCCTTTCACTATTCCCTCTCTTCCAATTCCGACTCTCTCTCTTTCTCTATTCCTTTTCTCTATCCCACTTCACTATACTCTCCCTCCCTGTATCTTTCCTCTCCCTCCATGCTTGTTATCTCTCTCTCTGTTCCTTTTCTCTATCCCACTTCACTATACTCTCTCTCACTGTATCTTTCCTCTCCCTTCGCTACCACAATCCCTCTCTTGTTTCTTGTCCCTTCTCCCCGTATCCCCCCCTCACTGCTCTCCTTCCCTTCCTCCACCTGTTGCTCTGACGCTCGTGGAACAGGCAAAAAACACCCAACACTCGCTTCCTGGACTTTTTCTTCGGCAATCTGGAAGGCTTCTGTTAAGTGGGAGAAAAAAAGGAGGGAGGGAGGGAGAGAGAGAGAGAGAGAGAGAGAAGGTGAGCGTCTGACGAGGAATAGTAATACGAAGGGTGTGTGTGTGTGTGGGGGGGGGGGGGGGGTTGGTTGTTGGTTCAAAGGGGGGAGGGGGTCAGAGTGTTCCTCCCTTCCCTTTTTCTTATTGGGAACGATTACCCCTTTCATCTCGGGGCGTCTGTAATCACCCGCCGACCCTCTTTTGTTTGTCTCAAAAGGTTTCCGTCTAATTGCGTTTTAGTGTCGAGAGGATGTGTTCTAGGATTGTAAAAAAAATAAAAATGAAGGGAGAAAAGGGGGATGGGACAAGGCGGAGGAGGAGGAGGGGGAGGGGAAAGAGGAATAGGTGAAGCGGTAGGAGAGGAGGAGTGAGATTTAAAAGGCGAGGTGGAGCGCCAGGAATAGAGTGAGGATCGAGCATTGGAATATATGTGAGCTCGGGTGGGGGGAAGGAGGAACAAGGGTGGGGGGGGAGGTAGCGAGAACAAGGGATGAAGAAATACAACCGAAACTGTGAAGGGGGAAAAAAGGCCGAAAAGAACAGATAACATGGGAACAAAGTGAGTGATAAAGAGTAGCGTAGCTCAGGAAGTAAGAAAAGGGGAATGAAAGGGAGAAGGTTAAGAAGTTTGAGACGAGTTGCGACACTTCTGAGATGGAAGAAGAGAAAAAAACGTGCAAGTATAGAAGTTATAAGAAAAAAAGGAAGAATGTAAGACGAGGTATATGTTTAGAATCATTCCTTTGAAAATGAATATTAATGTGAGAAGTTCACAGAATGACAGGATGATGCAATGACACGTTATTAATGGATGGTACATTTTCGTCATCTGACTTACATAACCGTCAGAATAACTTTTTTTGCAGCCAAATTTAACCAAAGCATATAATAAATTATGCCGGTATGGATTACCACGGTAAGATTTTACTTGGGGATTACCAAATGGAGTAAAAAAGGTATTCATAAAGGGTGTAAAAGATATTCATAACGCAATAAATATGGAAGGAGTTAAGGAAAGCTGAAATATATTGTATGCTAAGTTGAAAACGATGCCCGGGCCATTTATATTTTCACATTCACAAGTAAAGATAATGTTTATTTCAGTGGAGGGAAATTCTAAGCCACAGGGGAAACATTTTTAGGCAGTCAGTGTCGAGACTGATTAGGAGCAGAATAAAACAGTTACAAAACGAAAGCAAAAACAACCTGGCCAATAGTTTCTGTGATACCATGAAAAATTTTGGGCAATTTCCATTTTTTTTTTCTTTTTCTTTTTCAGAGAAGGAAAATATTACGAGAGATAAAAACCCATGAATTCTCCGGGGACGAAATTCTGAGGATGAGGAACGCCAAAATTAGGAGAGAACCAACTGCAGGATCCACCTCTCATTTAGCCTTGTCGCTGTTTCATCTGTTAATTTTTCCCTTCCTCTTTGTCTGGGTGTGTCGCTGCCTGCTCGGGGGTTTCATGTATCTCACTCGCTCAGTCGGCCACTAGGAATGAAACTAGTATGTACTGCTATATACTTATTTTTCTTTTGTATGTATGTACAGTAAACAGTGGAAAAATAATCTGTGTATGCATTACTCACTATATTCCTGGCTCTAAGAGAAGAACTGATAAAAATTGAAGTACGTTTTAACATTTTCCTCCACTTCCCTCACCTACGCAACTGTCCCTCTTTTTATTATATTTCATTCCTGCTTGCTCTCACCCCTCTCTATCACCTTTCTCTGACGCTATATGACCTCGCTGTTGCGGCGCCTAATATCAATCAACCAATACCAGTTTCATGACTAGGAGATGGATGGTATGGTGTTCGTATTACTTTTTCTTGACGGTGGCAGGCAGTATTCTGATTTACGCCAACATTATTTCAGCCCTGCAGGTGAGGAGACCGTGCACCAGGCATCCAAAGGGGTTAGCCTATTATTTCTCTTTCCTTCCCAATATACCTCCACGAAATTCTGCCACACATCATCTTTTCTTCCTCTGTCAATATTTCTTCCCCTCCTCTCCCCCCTACCCACTCTCGTTTTAGCAACTCTTGTTCAATGTTTCTTCTTTCTTTTCTTATATTTGGCTCTCTGTCCTCTCTATATATTACCCCGTCATATTCCTATTTTGTCTCTGCCATTCATTTCTGCTTTCTTTCTGGTTCGCTTTCCTTTCTTTGTTCTCTAATTCCTCATCATTTTCTTACATTCCTTCTCTCCCCATCCGCCCCATATTCCCTCCCTTTTTCCTAGTTGTCCTTTTCTCTCCTACTCATTTTTCTTCATATTCTCTCTGTTTTCCCTTTTATCTCTCTTGCTTTCCTTCTTATCTTTCTCTCTTCCAGTTCCTGTGTCTGTCTGTTCCTCAAATTATCTTCCTCTCGTCTGACTCTTGTAATCGCCATTTTTATCGTCCTCCTTATCTTCCTTCTCTTTTGCTGTCAGATACGAGGTCCTTCCGTCCTTCACCCTTATCTCTCTCTCTCTCTCTCTCTCTCTCTCTCTCTCTCTCTCTCTCTCTCTCTCTTACCAGTAGATCTATCTGTCGTCTGTAATACCCGAGGTTCGAATCTTAACTCCGACAGCATTCTCATCCACCCTTGCAGTGCCAGTCGGTAAATAAAGTAAAACATTGAATGGAGTTAACAATGGTATGGAGCAGTAACCTAGATGATGCCAAGGCCCCGTATCCCTGGACGATGGGTTACTATATGCTCGATATCCACCTGAGACTCATAGGAAACGGTGATAGAGATGGGCAACTCGGCTCTACAGTATACCTACCTCTCTTCATTTCTGTTCCACGCACGCCTCACTCTCTCTCTCTCTCTCTCTCTCTCTCTCTCTCTCTCTCTCTCTCTCTCTCTCTCTCTCTCTCTCTCTCTCTCTCTCTTTACTCTTCCTCTATCTCACTTTAGTTTCTCTTCACTCCTACTCACTTTTCAGTACCACCCCCGCTCCTCTTTTTTTCCCTCATTCTCTTTACCTTTCATTTAACACGGTCCCTCTCGCCCCCCTGTTCATTTCACATCCTCTAAACATTTCCTCTTATTTCACTTTCCTTTCTTAAAATCCTTTCTCTTTCACTCTCCTACCCACTCAACTAAATTAATCTTCCATCCCACTCGGCTTTACCCCTCTCTATTCCCCTACTCAACTACTGTACACTCACTCACTCAACCCTATCATCCCCTTCAATTCACCTGCACCCACTCTACTCTCCCACTCACAATCCCTTGCACCTGACTACACCCACTCCCTCCCACTCTGTTATTCCTTCCTCATCCCTCCCTTTCCCTTACATCGAGTTACGTTACACTATCCATCCCACTCAACTCCATATTTACATATCCCACTCAACTCAACCCCTCTTCTACCTTTCCTCACTTAATTCAACTCCACTCCTACCTCTCCCACTCCACTCAACTCAACCCCTCTTCAATCTTTCCTCACTCAATTCAACTCCACTCCTACCTCTCTCAATCAACTCAACTCCACTTCTACCTCTCTCAATCAACTCCACTCCACTTCTACCTCTCCCACTCAACTCAACCCCTCCTCACTCAACTCAACTCCTCTTCCACCTCTCCCACTCAATTCCACTCCACTTCTACCTCTCCCACTCAACTCAACTCTACTCCCCTGCTACCCCCCTGCCACCCTACTGCTGCACCACCTGCCTCACCCTCCCTGCCACCCTACTGCTGCCCCTCCTGCCTCACCCTCCCTGCCTGCCTACTGCTGCCCCTCCTGCCTCACCCTCCCTGCCTGCCCATTATCCAGCATTAATGGAGAGATGGACAAACACTTCACGTAGAGGAAGCGGAGCAGGCAAACAGGAGGAGGAGGAGGAGGAGGAGGAGGAGGAGGAGGAGGAGGAGGAGGAGGAGGAGGAGGAGGAAGAGGCACTATACACTTGCTTCAATCATTCCATCGTTTTACTCCTCCTTCCCTCCTTCCTTCCTTCCCTCATTCAATCATAGTTTTTTCCATTCTTCAATCTTTTGTATACCTTCTTCACTTTTCTTATATTTCGTACAATCATTAGTTTAAACACTGTGATTTTCTTTTCCTGCTTCTC
>JAWZYT010007379.1:0-28505 GCA_034508575.1 Petrolisthes manimaculis | reverse complement strand
AGGTTCAGGGTCCAGAGACCCTGGTCAGTTTTATGTTGTACAGCCAGACACGGGAGAAACAGTCACACCTTTTTCATGACAACATTATTCTTGTAGATCGTCGTCATATCAGAGAGGCGACAGAACTTTAGACCACGTTAGACCTCGATTGTACTGGAAAGAGAGAGAGAGAGAGAGAGAGAGAGAGAGAGAGAGAGAGAGAGAGAGAGAGAGAGAGAGAGAGAGAGAGAGAGAGAGAGAGAGAGAGAGAGAGAACGCCATGCTTGAAAGGCACTGAGAATAGACTGAGGAGGACAGTAAGAGAGTGAGTGCCACCATCCCTCCACCTCTCACCGTCCCATTGTCCTGCGACGGGTGTAAAAATGGGGTTGGGTTGGTTAGGAGGGGAAGGAGTTGACATAGTCCACCCTTACCTGTGCTGTTCCTCTCCCTATATACTAGTTCTCCTATATACTAGTTCTCCCTATATACTAGTTGTTCTTATATACATACCATTATCATAACATTATAAACTGCTTTGATTGTTTTTTTTTTTTTATATATACTGGTATTTTTCTATTCCAATCTTCAGAGTGGTCATAAGTAAATGAGGAATAGCTTAAACAGTAAAAATATAACTTGCATTAAATACCTTAAGGAAATCAGTGAAAAAAATTGATCCAACAAGGGGAAGAAAGAGGCAAAATAAATGAATAATGTCTTAGATCCATGAAAACGCAAGAAAGTAAGAACGCAAAGTGGTCAAAAATTATGTTTATACAACGATAAAAGCGAATAAACAAGGCATTATGTTTAGCCAAGGCAGAGAATCGGGTTGAGCCGGACACAATCCTACTGTAAACACGAAGTAAGACGATCATGCAAATCATTCACCTACTTGTATAATATAATATGCAAATCCAGGCTTATCACACGCTGGGAAATTTTCATGATGTAAATTATGCGTGCAAATTATGGCACAAATCCCAGACGAGAGATAAGCTAGAGTGGAGAAGTCAACTCCAGTACACACCAGACTCAGAAACGCACACCTGGCGTCCACAAAAAAAAACTAATAAAAAAGGATAATAATAATAATAATAATAATAATAATAATAATAATAATAATAATAATAATAATAATAATAATAATAATAATAATAATAATAATAATAATAATAATAATAATAATAATAATAATAATAATAATAATAATAATAATAACAATAACAATAACAATAACAATAATAATAACAATAACAATAACAATAATAATAAATAAATAAATAAATATATGAATACAAAAAAAAAAAAAAAATAGGGTATCCCACGTGCACATGTTACTTCGTCAATATGGTCAAACTTAGGATTCGTCCATCTTCCAACTTCTTCTTAGTGGATTAGACTAGAGGATACCAGGAATATAAACGGAGCAAATTTGGCCAGAGATTGGAGGTCAGTGGTCGGAGGAGGATGGAAGAAGAAGCTGCTAAAGTGATAGATCCAAGTTTATAAGAATTAGGGGTTTGATTCCTATACGCAAACTGAGATTTTTTTTTTTTTTTTTTTTTTTTTTTGTGCTGCATGGTCTTTCTGTTAAGGGTATATAGGGTACAGTTTTGACATTTTGGGAGATAATGTTTCCTCTAAACTATTTCCAGCAACAGGTCACCATTATTAGTTCTGTTAATCTGGTCCTGTTTCCTGGCATATACTTTGGAGGAATCAAGGTGCTCTTAATGTACCAAATGTATACTCTCCTCTTAAGTATAGTAAGTAGATAATCATACTCTGCCTCCTTCTACCCATACCATCCTACTTTTTCCCCTCCCTTAATTAAACAAACACATATTTTACCTTCCCCTCTCTCTCACCCACACGTATATTTTATTTCCCCCCCACACACACATCTTCCCTTCCTCCCTCACCCTCCCTTCTCCCTCCCCTCCCCTCACCCACCCTTCCTTCTCCCTCCCTCACCCACCCTTCCTTCTCCCTCCCTCACCCACCCCTTCCTTCTCCCTCCCTCACCCACCCTTCCTTCTCCCTCCCTCACCCACCCTTCCTTCTCCCTCCCTCACCCACCCTCCCTTCTCCCTCCCTCACCCACCCTTCCTTCTCCCTCCCTCACCCACCCTTCCTTCTCCCTCCCTCACCCACCTTTCCTCCCTCACCAACACATTATTCTTTCTCTTCCTCACAGGCTCCCTCATCCCTCCCCTCCCCTCATTCACACTTTACCTCCTCCCTCTCCCATTCCATCCTCATTTCTCTCTATCAGTGTTTGTACTATGGGAAATCTCACGCCACATTATCCATCCCTGATTTGAAGACCCTTGTCAGTACCACACCAAAACACAATTGGGAGGTCTATCTCTCATTGTCTGTATGTCTGGATGTATTTTCTCTCTCTCTCTCTCTCTCTCTCTCTCTCTCTCTCTCTCTCTCTCTCTCTCTCTCTCTTCTCTCTCTCTCTCTCTCTTTCTCTCTCTCTCTCTCTCTTTCTCTCTCTCTCTCTATCTACCTATCTATCAATCTATCTATCTATCTCTCTATCTATATATTTATCTATCTATCTATCTATCTATCAATCTTCTCACACACACAATCTCTCTCTCTCTATCTATCTATTTATCTATCTATCTATCTATCTATCAATCAATCAATCAATCAATATCTATCTATCTATCTATCTATTAATCTTCTCACACATACAATTTCTCTCTCTCTCTCTCTCTCTCTCTCTCTCTCCTCTCTCTCTCTCTCTCTCTCTCTCTCTCTTCTCTCTCTCTCTCTCTCTCCTCTCTCTCTCTCTCTCTCTCTCTCTCTGATTATTGGCTCCCCGTGGTGGCCTCTGGGATGGAAGCAAGCGTGTAATCCCTCCCAACCCTCCCATCTGTTAATTTGGAGTGGGATTTATTATAGGGAAGTGAGAAAGGGACGAGGGAGGTGAAGGAGGAAAGGGGGGGAAAGACACGGAGGGAGGGAGAAAGGAGGGGTGAGTGTGGAGGAAAAGAGAAACTATGTCTATAAAGAGAGAGAGAGAGAGAGAGGATTGTGTGTGAGAAGATAGATAGATAGATAGATAGATAGATAGATAGATAGATAGATAGATAGATAGATAGATAGATAGATAGATAGATAGATAGATAGATAGATAGATAGATAGATAGATAGATAGATAGATAGATAGATAGATAGATAGATTAGATAGATAGATAGATAGATAGATAGATAGATAGATAGATAGATAGATAGATAGATAGATAGATAGATAGATAGATAGATAGATAGATAGATAGATAGATAGATAGATAGATAGATAGATAGATAGATAGATAGATAGATAGATAGATAGATAGATAGATAGATAGATAGATAGATAGATAGATAGATAGATAGATAGATAGATATAGATAGATAGATAGATAGATAGATAGATAGATAGATAGATAGAGATAGATAGATAGATAGATAGATAGATAGATAGATAGATAGATAGATAGATAGATAGATAGATAGATAGATAGATAGATAGATAGATAGATAGATAGATAGATAGATAGATAGATAGATAGATAGATAGATAGATAGATAGATAGATAGATAGATAGATAGATAGATAGATAGATAGATAGATAGATAGATAGATAGATAGATAGATAGATAGATAGATAGATAGATAGATAGATAGATAGATAGATAGATAGATAGATAGATAGATAGATAGATAGATAGATAGATAGATAGATAGATAGATAGATAGATAGATAGATAGATAGATAGATAGATAGATAGATAGATAGATAGATAGATAGATAGATAGATAGATAGATAGATAGATAGATAGATAGATAGATAGATAGATAGATAGATAGATAGATAGATAGATAGATAGATAGATAGATAGATAGATAGATAGATAGATAGATAGATAGATAGATAGATAGATAGATAGATAGATAGATAGATAGATAGATAGATAGATAGATAGATAGATAGATAGATAGATAGATAGATAGATAGATAGATAGATAGATAGATAGATAGATAGATAGATAGATAGATAGATAGATAGATAGATAGATAGATAGATAGATAGATAGATAGATAGATAGATAGATAGATAGATAGATAGATAGATAGATAGATAGATAGATAGATAGATAGATAGATAGATAGATAGATGATAGATAGATAGATAGATAGATAGATAGATAGATAGATAGATAGATAGATAGATAGATAGATAGATAGATAGATAGATAGATAGATAGATAGATAGATAGATAGATAGATAGATAGATAGATAGATAGATAGATAGATAGATAGATAGATAGATAGATAGATAGATAGATGATAGATAGATAGATAGATAGATAGATAGATAGATAGATAGATAGATAGATAGATAGATAGATAGATAGATAGATAGATAGATAGATAGATAGATAGATAGATAGATAGATAGATAGATAGATAGATAGATAGATAGATAGATAGATAGATAGATAGATAGATAGATAGATAGATAGATAGATAGATAGATAGATAGATAGATAGATAGATAGATAGATAGATAGATAGATAGATAGATAGAATAGATAGATAGATAGATAGATAGGATGATAGATAGATAGATAGATAGATAGATAGATAGATAGATAGATAGATAGATAGATAGATAGATAGATAGATAGATAGATAGATAGATAGATAGATAGATAGATAGATAGATAGATAGATAGATAGATAGATAGATAGATAGATAGATAGATAGATAGATAGATAGATAGATAGATAGATAGATAGATAGATAGATAGATAGATAGATAGATAGATAGATAGATAGATAGATAGATAGATAGATAGATAGATAGATAGATAGATAGATAGATAGATAGATAGATAGATAGATAGATAGATAGATAGATAGATAGATAGATAGATAGATTAGATAGATAGATAGATAGATAGATAGATAGATAGATAGATAGATAGATAGATAGATAGATAGATAGATAGATAGATAGATAGATAGATAGATAGATAGATAGATAGATAGATAGATAGATAGATAGATAGATAGATAGATAGATAGATAGATAGATAGATAGATAGATAGATAGATAGATAGATAGATAGATAGATAGATAGATAGATAGATAGATAGATAGATAGATAGATAGATAGATAGATAGATAGATAGATAGATAGATAGATAGATAGATAGATAGATAGATAGATAGATAGATAGATAGATAGATAGATAGATAGATAGATAGATAGATAGATAGATAGATAGATAGATAGATAGATAGATAGATAGATAGATAGATAGATAGATAGATAGATAGATAGATAGATAGATAGATAGATAGATAGATAGATAGATAGATAGATAGATAGATAGATAGATAGATAGATAGATAGAGAGAGAGAGAGAGAGGAAAAAAATCTCTACACTATGGAAAATTTCTCTTCGTTATCTCTTTTGTCTATCACTGATATTTTTCCATTCATTCACTTCATTCACTTATGGTATCTTCTTCCCTCATTCTCCCTCACAGTCCTATTCATGAATTCATTCCTCTCCCTCCCTTCCTCCCTCCCTCCTTTTCTTCCTCATCCCCTCCTTCCCTCCTCTCCTTCCTTCCTGACACCCTTCTCCCTCCCTCCCTCCTTTTCTTCCTCATCCCCTCCTTCCCTCCTCTCCTTCCTTCCTGACACCCTCCTTCTCCTCCTCACACACACCCTCCCTACCTTCCTTCCTCACCTCCGTCTCTCCATAAGGCCCATTCACCCAAAAGGTCATAATGGTCATAACCTCTGGCTTACAATATGTTCCCCACTCCCTAGACCCTCCCTTCCTACCTCCCTCTCTCCCTCTCTCTTCTCTCCATACCTACCTCCATCTCTCCCTCCCTCTCTCCCTCTCTCCATACCTACCTCCCTCCCTCCCTCTCTCCATACCTCCCTCCCTCCCTCCCTCTCTCCCTCCCTTCCTCTCTCCCTCCCTCCCTCTCTCCCTCTCTCCCTCCCTTCCTCTCTCCCCGGCTCACCCTCCCTCCTTGTCTACCAATCTCCAGCCTTCACTTCCTCCCTCCCTCCCTCTATGCCTACCTCTCCCTCCTTTCCTCCAACCCCCTCCCTTCCCTTTCTGCTTTCTTCACCTTTGATCCTTTCCTCCCCCTCCTCTCTCTCTCTCTCTCTCCCTTCTCCCCTCACTCCCTCATCCCTCCCCTACCATTCCCCTAAAACCCCTTCCTACCTTCACCCCTCACTCCCCATCCCTCCCCTTTTATTCCCTTAAGCCCCTTCCCCTCACTCCCCCATCCCTTCCCTACCATTCCCGTAAACCTCTCCCCCCCCCTTCTCTGCTCCCCTCCCCCCCCCCCTCTCCCTAACCCCTCCTAACTCTCTCCCCAGACATCCGGAAAATCCTGACTAATAGAACTCCTTCTATTCCACTTATGAGCGATTTCCATTTGTTTGAAAGGGAGGGGGGGGGGGGAGGGAAGGAATGGAGAGAAAGAGGAAAGTGAGAGAGGAAGGTGAGAGAATGGAGAGAATAAGGAAAGACAGAGAGGGAAGTGAGGGAGGGAAGGAAGGAATGGATAGAAAGAGGAAAGACAGAAAGGAAAGTGAGGGAGGGAATTAAGGAATAGAGAGGAAGAGAATGGTAGAGAGAAAAGTAAGGGGGAAGGAAGGAATTGATAGGAAGAGGAAAGACAGAGAGGAAAGGAAGGGGAGGGAAGGAAAGAATAGAGAGGAAGAGGAATGGCAGAGAGGAAAGGGAAGGAGGGATAGGAAGAGGAAAGACATAGAGGATAACAGTCAAATTCTCTCCTTTCTTCCATTTTCCCCTCCTCTTCTACATCCCTACATCTCTATCTCTCATTACATTACATTTTGCCTCCCATTTTCTACCTCCCACTCTCTCCAACTTTTCTCTTTCCTCCTCTCCCCTCATCCTCTCCCCCTCAATTCATCCATCCCAACCTTTTTTCTCTCCTTCTCCTCCTCCTTTCTCCTCTGTCTTCCTCTTTTCTCCCTCAATCCTTCCCTTTCTCTCCCCTTCTCCTCATTTCTCCATCCCAACCTTTTTCTTCCCTACTCCCCCCATTCTTCCATCCCTCTTTTTTTTTCTCCCTCCATTCCTCCGCCTTTCTCCGTCCCTCCGTGATTCTGGCGACGCTGGTCACTACGCCACGACAGGTAGACGAATCGTGTCCATTAATCAGTGACCAACGCACCTGTAAATGGGGACGAGGCCAGGTGAGCTCACAGGTAGACTAATGGCACCTCAATGGAAGGCAGAGAGCAAGAGGGGAGAGAGAGGGGAGAAAGAAGAGAGGGTAATAAGATGGGAATGCAGGGAGGATGTAGGGAGAGGATGAGAGGAGGAAGAAGGGAGGGAATAGGTGGGATGAGAATGCAGGGAGGATGTAGGATGAGGTGAGAGAGGGGAGGAAGAAGAGAGGATAAGATGGGAATGCAGGGAGGATGTATAGGGAGAGTTGGCAGTGAAGGAAGAGGGAAGGGGATTTGTGGGATAGGAATGCAGGAAGAGGAGAGGGGAGAGGTAGGAGGGGAGGAGATAGGTTGGATGAGAATGCAGGAAGGATGTGGAGAGGAAGAGGAGAGGGGATTATTTGTGAGTTAGGAATGCAGGAAGGATGTGGGGAGAGGTTCCATTGTCTGTAACACATCCTTCAGGAGTGCCGTCTGAGTCCTCATTACTCCGACAAAGATCTAAATTTAGGATGAAAACGATACTGGCCTGATATGGGTAATGTTTGGGTGCGATAAGAGGTCATGGGGAGAGGTGAGAGAGGAGGATGAGAGGGTAAGATGGGAATGCAAGAAGGATGCTGAGGGAAGGAAAGTTGGAAGAAAGGGAAGGGGAAATGAGGTAAGGAAAGGGGGGATTGATTGATTGATGGATATTAGGCGCCGCAACATGGAGGTCCTATAGCGCCAGAAAAAGGTGATAGAGAGGTGTGACAGCAAGCAGGAAGGAAATAAAAAGAAAAGAGGGATAGTTGAAGAACTGAAAGATGGGAACTATTTAGTCTGGTCTCTCACTAGCGACCTTCCTAGCATGGGAAACCCTCTCTCCCCGAAATCAGGGTAGAGCAGGGGCCGGAGCCCCCTCTAGTCTAGCTCGCCAGGTCTCAGAGACACACAAGCCCCCCCACCACGTCAATGCGGTTCCCGTTAGGGGGGAAGAAAGGTGGGAGGAAGAGACGGGACAAAGGAGAAGAGAAAATGGAGAAGGGAGGGAAAGTAGGGAGGATGTTTGGAGAGGGAGAGGTGGGATATAAAGAAGGGAATGTGAGGGAAGGAGAGGTGGAAGGAAGAGAGGTAAGAGGCAGGAATGGAAGGTAGGTAGCTAAAAAGGAAAATTGATTGTAGGGACGAAATGGTGTGAAAGAAGGGAATACAGGGAGGAAGAAAAGAAGGGAGTGGAAGAAGAAAGAACTGAAGGTAGGATGGAAGAAAAGATAGTGATAAGAAGTAACATAGATTCATGGAAAGTAAGAAGGAAGATAATATGAACACTGAATAGCTGACCACCTCTAGATAATAATTACGAGACGTGGAAACAAATGAAGTTGCTTTATTCTGTACACACACAAGGCAATACTTTAAAGGTTTTGGCGCCTTTTGGAATGCGAGCCTTTCTACAGTATTTTTCAATTCTTTAGCTGTCCATTAAAGGAGGAGAGAGATTAAACCACGAATGAGTAATATGTATAAAAATAGAGTTGCCCCCAGAAAAAAATAATGGCTGGTGAAAGCATCTCGTGTAAATAAAAAAATAAAAGATAATAAAAAAAAGTGGAGCACCTCTGTTTGTCACTGCGACCCGAGGTATAGTAGTAGTAATAGTAGTAGTAGTAATAGTAGTAATAGTGGTGCCGTTCATTGTACAGTACATACATGTAAGTAATTATGGGACGGAGGGATGACACCACCCTTGTCTTTCACTGTACATAATGTGAGTGTGCAAGTATGCCGTCAAATACACAGCGAGTATCTTGGTTATTGTTCTAGCTTGGGTTGGAGAGTCGGCAGGTCGGCAGGTTAGTCAATGGCTTAAAAAAATAATAGAAATGATGGCCCCAATGTTGTCTGTGCATGGTTTGGGTGCCATAATATATATACTGTATCCTACCGGTGCCTCCAAACTGTGCCACGCAAAAACAACGACAGGCAGTTCAACCCACGACAACAAGTAATACTGTGAACTCAAATGAAAAAAACACACAAAAAAAAAACTGGGGGGGTTGGTCTGTTTCCTAGGCACACTGTGGAGGCGTCAGTAGGTGTGTGTGTCTGTGAGGTTGGTTGGTTGGTTGGCTATATACACGTCACCTTCCACCACTCGCTGCCTTGCAATCTTCTTGACCCCGAACAAACAGTGCTCCTCTTTCATTTCCCCGACGACCCCTTCCTTCCTTCCTTCCTTCCTTTCTTCTTAGTCTCTTTAATTTCTTCTTCTAATTATTATTCTTTCTTTTTCTTCTTCTTCTTCCAATTTTCTTCTGTCACACACACACACACACACACACACACACACACACACACACACACACACACACACACACACACACACACACACAACACAAACACACACCACAAAAACAAAATCTTCATCTCCATATCTCGCTATTATTTCTCCCTACTCCATCATCTCTCATTTTATCTCTCACACTTCCATCCATCCATCCATCCATCCATCCATCCACCCCCAACCCCAACCCTCTCCCTCTCTCTCTCTCTCTCTCTCTCTCTCTCTCTCTCTCTCTCTCTCTCTCTCTTGTGGTCTGACCTCGCTCACGCCAACACCTCCCTGCTTGCTCGTGCTTGCCCGCTACTCCGTTTACTAGCTCCTACGAGGAGTACTGTGTGTACTGTGTGTAATCCCGTGTGTTCTGTGTAATCCCGCGTATATTAGAGTGTGTTCTGTGTAATCCCTCGTGTATTAGAGTGTGTTCTGTGTAATCCCGCATGTATTAGAGTGTTCTGTGTAATCCCGCGTATATTAGAGTGTGTTCTGTGTAATCCCTCGTGTATTAGAGTGTGTTCTGTGTAATCCCGCATGTATTAGAGTGTTCTGTGTAATCCCGCGTGTATTAGAGTGTGCTCAGTGTAATCCCGTGTGTTCTGTGTAATCCCGTGTATATTAGCGTGTATTCTGTGTAATCCCACGTGTATTAGAGTGTATTCTGTGTAATCCCATGTGTATTAGAGTGTGTTCTGTGTAATCCCGAGTGTCCTGTGTAATCCCGCGTGTATTAGAGTGTGTTCTGTGTAATCCCGCGTGTATTAGAGTGTGTTCAGTGTAATCCCGTGTGTTCTGTGTAATCCCGTGTATATTAGCGTGTATTCTGTGTAATCCCACGTGTATTAGAGTGTGTTCTGTGTAATCCCATGTGTATTAGAGTGTGTTCTGTGTAATCCCGAGTGTTCTGTGTAATCCCGCGTGTATTAGAGTGTGTTCTGTGAAATCCTATGTGTATTAGCGTACTTTCTGTGTAATCCCGTGTAATCCCGTGTGTGTTAGCGTGTGTTCAGTGTAATCCCGAGTGTTTGGAGCTGTTTGTGTTCTACGTGGATGTAAGCGATCGTTCATCCCAGCTCATATTAAGTACCCTACATAAATTTCATTTACTAACTTATTTTATCTATTTATTTAACTTTATTTTCTTACTCACTATTTACTCTTTATTTACTCTTTATTTCCCATATTTGTGTTGCCAGTTTTCCAACGTGTTTGTTGTATATTAATTCCACATTTCTATTTATTTTCTATATTGAAATTCTATATTAATTTTATTCCAGGTATAAACTACAAATTTACTGTATTCTCTTCTCCACTCCCCTTTGTCCAGTAAACTCGCCCCCCCCCCGTCCTATCTCACCTCACCTCACCTCACCTCTCTTTTCCTCCACTCCCAAGGGACATTAGCCCCTACCTACCTTCATACACCCCCCCCCCAGCCCCACCCCACCTCTCTTCTCCTCCACTCCCAAGGGACATTAATCCCTACCTACCTTCCTACAGCCTCACCTCACCTCACCTCACCTCTCCTTGTTTAGCATTAATCTCCACTCACTACCTGTACCTTATCGTCCCCCCCCATCCATCACCCCATATCCTCATCAACTTGAAATTTTTTAATAAATAAATATAATAATATATTATTGAATTAGTAAATTAATTAATAAACTAATATATAAATTAATAAATAAACTAATAAACTAACTGTTACATATATTGATAAATAAATTGTTAAATTAATTGTTAAATAAATTGATAAATAGATTAATAAACTAACTACCAAATAAATTAATTACCAAATAAATATTTTCATCAACTCATTTTAAGTTTACAGCATACATATTTAATTCAATTTTTAATATATTTCTATACACGTTCGTGTTCAATTGACAACTTTATTCCCTTCCAGGACTGTACATTTGCATTTCTTTGTCCTTTCAATAATTTTATTGCTTTCCAGGCCTACACATTTATATTTCTTTTTGTTCAGTTGATATTATTCCCTTACAGGCCTAAAACAATAACATCATATCTTAATTTAACCCTACCCACTACACTCACCTCACCTCACCTTGTGATCCTCTTCCACTCCTCACCTCACCTCACTCACCTCACCTCACCTCACCTTACCTTGTGATCCTCTTCCTCACCTCACTCACCTCACCTTACCTTGTGATCCTCTTCCACTCCTACCACCTCATCTCTCCTTGGTATTCCCAGCCCCCCACCAGATAATCCCTACTCACCTGACCCTATACCTATACCCTATCTCCCCCCCCCCCCTCAAACCCACACCAACAGTCGACATTTTCGTACATCACCCCATATTCACACCAACTTGAAATTATTGAATTAATAAATTACTTAATAATTTAATATATAAATCAATAAATTATTAAATAAAATTAATAAACTAATTGCTAAATAAATTGATAAACTAATTAATAAATTAATTGTTAAATAATTTGTTGAATAAATTGATAATTTGATTGTTAAATTAATTGACTAATAAATTGTTAAATAGATCAATAAATTAACTACCAAATATATATTTTCATCAAACGTTTTAATTTTACAGCATACATATTTAACTCAATTTTATTATATTTCTATAGACGTTCGTGACCAACTGACAACTTTATTCCCTTCTAGGCCGGGACATTTGCATTTCTTTGTCCTTTCAATAATTTTATTCCTTTCCAGGCCTACACATTTGTATATCTTGTTTATAAATAAATTCATAATATATAAATAATAAATTAATTCAATAATAACAAAACAATATTAATAACACTACTAAGTAATCATATAAAATCATAAATTTATAAATAGATTAATAAATAAATTAATAAATAATTTACATCTAAATTAATAAATAGTTTGAATCTAAATTAATAAATAATTTTAATCTAAATAAATAAATAATTTTAATCTAAATAAATAAATAATTTAAATCTAAATAAATAATCTAAATATAAATTAATAATTAATCCAATTTAAATAAGTAAATTTACAAATTGACAAGCAAATTTACAAATTGACAAGCAAAAAAAAATCAATAAATATTCACCATGGCACCTCAATACACCTGTTTGACTTGCTCTGGAACTTTTGGCCCTACTATTTTCGCGAACAGAGACGTCCATATCTGTAGATTCTGCCAGTTACGAGAGGATTTGTCGACCGACCTGAAGGCAGCACATTGCAAGATCGAGGCCCTGAACGAGAAGTTGGAAACACTACAGGAATTCGCCGCAATGAACGTAGGAATGACATCGACGCCTACAGAACCCGTCGTCACAGCCCCTGTACAGACTGCCTCTACACCCTTACCTCCACAGGCACCACCAACTACACCATCTTCACAGGAGGAGTTCCGCGTCGTCAGGAACAACACACGACCCAGGAAGAACATCATACCCATCACTACTTGTCAAAACCGCTTCAAGATCCTGGCACAAGACGACGATGAAGACGACACCGAGGTCAGGCTGGTTGGTGACTCCATGGTAAGGGGTCAACTCTCCGAGTTTTGTGGTCGAGCACCCAAGACTAGGAAGCGCTTCTGCATCCCAGGTGGCGGCCTAGACGACGTGACCGACGTAGTGGATGAAGTGACACGCCAGGCCCCCGACAACACCACGTACGTCATCCACGTCGGAACCAACGATGTATTGAAGACCCGATCGGAGGAGCTACTCAACAAGTACCGTAAGATGATTGGTAAGTTCAAGGAGAAAACTAACAACATAATACTTTCTGGAATCATCCCCCGCAGACAAGCCGACACCCGCTTCTACAACACCGCCACCAGCATCAACCGACGACTTGCCAGCATCTGCAACGAGGAGAACGTCGATTTCATCAACACCTGGGACAACTTCTTTTTTGATAACTCTTTATTCTCAGATGATGGTGTCCATTTGAACCAGGTGGGATCAGCCCGTTTCGGACGTTTGCTGAACGACGCGGTCATCAACTACCGATCAAAAAACGGGACTACCCAGGTACGTCAAGGTCAGGTAACGTAAAACAAATAAATAGAGTAAACCGAAATAGCTTAAAGGTATTTTACGTAAACGCTCGCAGCATCCATAACAAATTCACAGATTTAGAGGAATTAACTTTCACAGAAAATTATGATATAATCGGCATAACCGAATCGTGGCTAAATACTGAAAGCAGAGACTTCCTAGCAGAGTATAAAATTCCCGGTTACACAATATTTGAAAAAGGACGAACAAATAAAAGGGGAGGCGGAGTTCTATTATATATTAAAGACGATCTTAAACCAATCCTATTATCAAAGCCACATATTGATAACGTAGATACACTTTATATACTCATTAGAAATAATTGTGGGGCGAAACTTTTGTTAGCTTTATTATACAGACCCCCAGCTCAACCTGTACAAACCGACCGTGATATCTATGAGCAATTAAACGAAATTATTAACACGCAACATTCCATAATTCTTGGTGACTTTAATTTACCAGTAACAAAGTGGGGAGAACCGTTATCAGCTCATTATGGTCAAGATCTTTACACTAACTTACAAGAGAGCTCCCTTATCCAATATGTCAACAGCCCAACTCGCGGAAATAATGTTCTTGACCTAGTATTTGCAACAAACGAAGACATGATAGAGAATACTAACGTAGGTGAAGAATTTACCAATAGCGACCACCGCATAATAACTTTCAGTATAAATTTTAACAAAAGCGACATAAAGTACAGCTACGAAAAAATCCCCGATTTTAGAAAAGCCAATTTCAACCAACTCAGAGCGATACTAAAAGAAACCGACTGGAAATGTCTGCGAGACACTATTGACATAAATACACAATGGAACTTTTTCACTAATGCGTACACAAAAGCGGTCAGGGATAGCATACCATTAAAAAACCGACGTTCAGCACAAAATTTAAAGCCCAAGTGGTGGAGTAAAGATATAGCCGACTGTTTACGAGCCAAAAAGAACGCCCATAATAAAGTAAAAATCACAGCCAATAATGACGACCGTGCCAAGTTTACAGACTTACGAAGAAAAGCCAAAAAGTTAATCAAACAGAGTAAAAAGGAAATTGAAAAACACGTTGCAAATCAGAGTAAGACAAACCCGAAAGAGTTCTACAGTTATATTCGACAAAAGAAAGTACTTACGTCAACTATCGGTCCAATTCTTGATGAAAATGGGGACTTTACGACAGATGAAGAGCGAATGAGTAGTATCCTAAATACTTTCTTTGCATCAGTCTTTACTATAGAAAACCCGAACGATATTCCAGCTGAAACAACAGTCCAAAATGAAAACACCGAGGTTTTAAATAATATCAGCATAACAGAAAATGACGTAATCAAATGTATTGATAAATTAAATGTAAATAAGTCACCTGGGCCTGACACGATCTCCCCTCGCGTAATAAAGGAAGCTAAAAGCGAAATAGTAAAACCTCTGACTCTGCTATTTAACTATTCTTTACACACTGGAACAATACCTGATGATTGGAAGCTCGCTAACGTAACACCAATATTTAAAAAAGGCAGCAAATCTTTACCTAGTAACTATCGCCCTATCAGCCTAACCTCAGTAGTATGCAAAATGTTAGAGACAATCATACGAGATAAACTTACATATCATTTAGAGGAAAATAACTTACTCAGAGACACTCAACACGGTTTCCGCAATAAACGCTCTTGCCTAACGAATCTATTAGACTTTTTAAATGACATTTTTAACGAATATGATAAGAGTAAAGCAGTAGACATAATTTATCTAGATTTCCAAAAAGCCTTTGACAAAGTTCCCCATAAACGTTTAATAACTAAATTAAAATCTCACAGAATCCAAGGCGACACCGTAAGATGGATAGAGAACTGGCTAAGAAACCGTAAACAACGTGTGGTAATAAATGGTAAATCATCTAATTGGACTGGCGTTACGAGCGGGGTGCCACAAGGGTCAGTTTTAGGCCCAATCCTTTTCCTAGTTTACATAAACGACATAGATGAAGGTCTCTCATGCATAATATCGAAGTTTGCCGATGACACTAAAATTGCAAATACAGTACTCACTAACGCACAAACTAAAGAAATGCAAGATAATCTCGATAAATTGTCGAATTGGGCGAAAACTTGGCAAATGTCCTTCAATGCAGATAAATGTAAAGTACTCCATATCGGACATCGTAACGTAACTGCAAACTACTCGTTAAATGGTAATCATATTAAAAGCGTGGATCAAGAGACAGACTTAGGGGTCACAATATCAAGTAACCTAAAACCCAGTCAGCAATGTACGGAAGTAATTAAGAAAGCAAATAAAACTATCGGCTTTATTGGCAGAGCATTCGAGTATAAGTCTAAAGATACAATCCTCACTTTGTATAATTCCTTGGTCCGTCCCCTTATGGAATATTGTGTCCAAGCCTGGTGCCCGTACTACCAGAAAGATATAGTAAAATTGGAACGAGTCCAACGTAGAGTTACTAAAATGATACCATGTCTACGAAACAAAACGTATGAAGAGCGGCTAAATAAATTGAATCTATTCCCATTAGCACAACGTAGATTGAGAGGCGACTTAATCCAGGTATTCAAAATAATCAAAGGCATAGACAATATGGACTGCAACAAATATTTCAATATCGATCAATCAAACTACACGAGAGGTAATGGCTGTAAAATCATAGGTAAATCTTTTAACTCACACGAATCCAAGAATTTCTTTTTTAACCGAGTCGTCAACTTATGGAATGGGCTTCCCCGTAACGTAATAGAATGTAACACAGTAGATAGCTTCAAACGTCGCCTTGATAAACACCTTGCATCTAATCCCCGTCTTTCGATGTTTACTAATGAATAATTTTTTGCCCATTACAGGTGGCAAGTTAGCCAAATTTCAACTACTTTCTATCTTTCCTATAAAATTTCCTTGTGGAGTTTTCTCTACCAACTCCACAAGGTTCTGACTCCTAACTTTATTTCCAGTACGGCTCAGGCCGGAGGGATTGGAGGGTGGGGAGAGAGCCTTCTACTTTGCTATCCTTACCTACGACTATCACTGGGGAGATATTCATTCTCTACCAGTAACCTTCTAATCAGATCACCCCGTGTGGACCGTAAGGTCTGTTGTGGTCTGCGATTCTATGTAACTCTATGTAACTCTCTCTCTCTCTCTCTCTCTCTCTCTCTTTTACTGCAGCATCCGTCTCTCTTCCCATTATGCTTCCTTCACCTCACTTCACCTCACCTCATCTCCATCCATCCTTCCTTCCTTCCTTCCTTCCCTGAGCATCGCCGAGGAAGCCAATCTGCACCAAGCATTAATCTGCTGCCTCGAGTGGACAAACAAATTAATCCCCCTAATTAAAATAGATAATGATGGTAATGAGCACTTAAGTCGCCTGGGCAATGGCTTCATCTCGACCCTAATCACACCAACACTAATTGCCAGACACCGAGATTACGAGGCTCAAGAACTTATAAACGTCCCTGTGATCGTGTGTGATAAAAATTGGAGGCTCCTGATTCCTCCAGTCTGTACCATTCAACAAGCTCCTTCCATGTAGGTTGTGTTTCGTGGCAATATTTTGAAGGACTCGTTTACCTCCCATTTTTCGACTACATCACAGATTTCCCTTTAAAATGTGCCTACAGTTCTTAGTATATATTTTGATTCATGTTTATAAAGTAAAAGTCAAGAGTAAAAGTTCACTAATTGCTCGTCGGCTCAGGCTACTAAGGATTTTCACAGACGAGAGAGTAGTTACTGTCCACATTAAGCAAAGGGGGTTGGTGGGTGTGTGGTGTGTTGGGAGAGAGTACCCAGCAAATAAGGAAAGTCGAACAAGAACAAATTAACTTTTGAAAGCTGTAACACCACATATGAAAGGGTCTCGAAAAACAATGCGAAACTATAGCTGTTAATGTAGTCTATCTAATAATATTTTTTTTACAATTTTTTATACTTTACTAAAAAGTTATATTCCTTCCTATGATGCAGGAAATTTGCTTGTGACTCTGTGTAATCAGAACAAGGCGTCGATTGCTTGCCTGATGCTTTATGATTCTATATAGTTGTTCATATTATTTAAGATAGCGACATGTGAATAGTTGCCTCTACTGCCCGTTCACACATTAGCAAGGATAATCACTAGACATTTGCAAGTCCCTCTGCTAATTCCTTACTCACAACTCTCTTTCTTTTTTACCATCTAGTGAAGGTGTTAATGTAAGCAATTGCATACATTAAGGGAAGGATCTATTGTTGGTAAATTAGAAGGCTACTAATTCCTCCAAACAATGCCAGGAAACAGAAAGCCTCAAGATTTCTAGTAAAAAATTTGTTTCGTGGTATAGTTTCGAGGAATTAATAACCTCCAATTTACCATCAAGAGAGTTACCCATTAAAGTCTCAAGTTATGCCTGACGACTTTGTAGCGTTTGTTTGTGCAGATTCCAATAAATATAAAAGATATTATAATCATCATGAGAAAATTACTTTCCATTGTTCTCCATCTTTTATTCTTTCTTCAAGGGTCTCTCTACTACTGTATGTTAATTCCCAGTGAGCCTTGAACTATTTCTGTCTTCACACACACACACACACACACACACACACACACACACACACACACACACACACACACATAGAGGCATATACGGCATAGTTTACAGTTCATGTTACTACTTTGTCAGAAGATTTTATATTTTGGTTCTGCGATGGCTTGAGAGAATCAAAATAATTAATCCACGCCGTCTTTTTAGGTCCTGAACCATGCACGCCTTGCATAGAAAAGCCCAAACAGTGAACGAACTGAGAAACGATAACGAAGCATGTCTCAAATTAGTCGATAAGAAGCAGACTGATAAGAAAGTTAATGATAGTCGAGCCATGCAAATTAAGCCATAAGTCAAGCAAGCCTTTTGTCTGGGACCTAGCTAGATGCTGTAAAAAGTAACCCCGAGTTGACTGTGTAACTTGGTGATGCAGGATGTGATGTCCATGTAACGAGACTGTGATGTGAGTAAGTTTATTAAGTTGGTGGTGGGTTGGTTGGTTTGGGTAGTTGTTGGTCGGTGTGGTTAGTTGTGGTGGAGATGTGTTGTGGAGGTGATAGTGTAAGTGGTAGTGGTAGTGGTGGTGGTGTTGGTGGTTGTGTGTTTGTTGTTAGTCTTGGTGGTGGTGGTGATGATAGTGTGTTAGTTGTGGTAGTAATTGTTGTGGAGGTGGTAGAGGTAGTAGTGGTATTACTAGCAGTAGTACTAGTACTAGTAGTAGTAGTAGTAGTAGTAGTAGTAGTACTAGTAGTTGTATTGGTGGTGGTAATGGTAGTGGTGATAGTAGTGATGGTTGAGTTGTTGTTGTCGGTAATAATGGAGGTGATAGTCATGGTGGTAGTAGTGGTGGTGGACTGGGTGTGTGTGGGTGTGTGTGTGGGAATGTTGTTGCTTCCACTTCACCCACAATATATTACACCTGCCTTGGAGCATTGTAATGTTGTTGACGCTGGTGTTGCTGGCTTTGTTGTTAATGTTGCTGAGTTGTAAGTGTGTGTGTGTGTGTGTGTGTGTGTGTGTGTGTGTGTGTGTGTGAGTCATGCGAGTCAGGAAAAAATATATATACAATTTGTGATACTATAATTGGACTATGATGCCACGCCAGTATAAGATTTTTTTTTTTTTTATTCATTTTATTATGTTTTGACGATAATTTTAATCTTTGCAATGTTGCGTTTTTATATTGTTGTTTTCTATTATATTGTTGTTGTTGTGGTATTGGTGGTGCATGGTGTTGTTGGTTGTGTGTGTGGTATAGATGTAAGAATGTTGTGGGTTGTATATGATGTTATTACTTATATTATTTTTGTTGTTGTGGTGGTGGTTGTGGTGGTGGTGGTATAGATGTAAGCTTGTTGTGGGTTGTACAATTATGATATTATTACTTATATTGTTACTGTTGTTGTTGCTATTGTTGTGGGGATGGTGGTGGATGGTGTTGTTGTTGTTGTGGTGTTGTTGTGGTGGTGGTGGTGGGGCTGATAATGGATGGTGTTGTTGTTGTGGTGTTGTTGTTGTTGTGGTGGGGGTGGGGCATGTAGTGGATGGTGTTGTTGTTGTTGTGGTATTGTTGTTGTTGTTGTGGTTTGTGTGTGTGTGTGTGTGTGTGTGTGGGCGTGTTGATGCACTGACTGGCCTCCATTACCAGCGCCGCGTCACCTCATTAATACTGAACCACTTAGTGTCATGGTGGAGGATGTGATCACCTCACATGTATTTATGGACACCAAGGTTACGCAACATATCTCCTTCTCTCTCCTTCTCATCCCAACATACACCCAACACTCTCTCTCTCTCTCTCTCTCTCTCTCTCTCTCTCTCTCTCTCTCTCTCTCTCTCTCTCTCTCTCTCTCTCTCTCTCTCTCTCTCTCTCTCTCTCTCTCTCATTCTCTTTATCTCTCTATATCTCTCTTTCTTTCTCTCTCTTTCTCTCTCTCCCTCTCTCTCTCTCTCTGATAAATATATATACACACTGTTGATATAGATATAGATATAGACATAGATATCTCCTTCACATCTTTTCTTACTCTCTCTCTTCTCTCCAAATCTCTCTTCATCTAAGCTAATCTCATCTCCATCTTCCTTCTCCTTTCACCCAATCAACCAGCCGTAACACAATCAGTCATTAGGCTGTCTTAATTACCCTCCTATTAACCTCCATTAGTCCCCCGCAGTGGGCTAGGCAGGGGGGCTGAGAAAGAAGGGGTGAAAGAGGAGGAGGAGAAGTAGGAGGAGGAGGAGGAGGAAGAGAAATGGGAGGAGGAGAGGTAGGAGGAAGAGGTAAGGAAGGAAAATAATAAGAGGAGGAGGAGGAGGAGGAGAAGGAGAATCTAGAGAAAAAAGATGCTGTGTTTTCTCTTTTGTGTTGTTGTGATGTGTGTGTGTGTGTGTGTGTGTGTGTGTGTGTGTGTGTGTGTGTGTGTGTGTGTGTGTGTGTGTGTGTGTGTGTGTGTGTGTGTGTGTGTGTGTGTGTGTGTGTGTGTGTGCGCTACCATCACCCTATCATATAAATACCACTACACCATACAATAATAATATACTCTACTACTACCACCACCACCACCACCACCTATGCAATCCTCCCCCACCACCACCACCACCACTAATACTACTACCACCACCATCACTACACACACCACTATTATCACTACACACCACTAATTTCTCCCTAGTAATCCACTAAGCTTCTCATCCATCACTACACCTCACTGCACATCATGACACACTAGCAGGAAAATGAGTAAGCGAGTGAGAGTGTGAGTGAGTGAGTGATGAGAGTGTGAGCGAGTGAGTGAGTGAATGAGTAAGAGGGGAACGTTGAGATAAAACAAAGTCAAGTGCAAAAGTCCTGCATCAAATATATGTATGTATGTATGTATGTATTCTAGAATCATATCACGAGGACTTAGAATGAAACAGATGCATTTTAGTGAGGATTAATAAGAAGGCACCATTGCTCTCACCAATATATATACGTAACTCGTGACAATTACCTCTTGCATATCTCCCTCATTCTCAGTCAAAAAACAATTATCATAAATCCCAAGGACTACATTGAGATATTATATTTTAACATTACTTTTATTGGGAGGGGGTATGATAATTATTTCCAAAGTCTCATATACCAAACTATGAATCTCGTAGTTATATATTAAGAAACGAGAGACAATATATATATAATATATATATATATATATATATATATATATATTATATCTGTATATATTTACATATTTAGTATGATTCTAGATAGAAGGTGAACTACAGTACAGTATTTAGAGTCAACCATACAGAAATAATAAAATTATAACCATGATGACTGTAAAGAGGTAAAATATATTCTGAGGGTGATTTTCCATTGCCCAAAGAAAAAACAAACTCAGAGCCAGACCTTAACGAGGCACACCAACCCATACATCAGGCAGGGTAGGTGGTGTATAGGGCAGCTTAACAGTACTAGACCTCAATAAGGCTCCTTTACATGTCTGTCTCCCAACTCCTCTTCCCATCTCCTCACTCTCTGTCTCTCTCAGTCTCCATCTCTGTCTCTCTCAGTCTCCCTCACTCTCTGTCTCTCTCACTCACTGTCTCTCTCTGTCTCGTTTCAATTTTGTGGGTGATTTTTCTTCTGGTTTCCTTACCTTATGATATTATTGTGCCTCTGTCTCAGCCAATAAGTATCGTTCGGTTTATACCTTCCTCTCTTGTTATATTTGTACGTCTGTGTTTCGTTCATGTAATTAGAGTAAGTTTCTGGTATCTATGGGTGCTTTAAAATATAATATAACAGTGTATGTGTGTGTGTGTGTGTGTGTGTGTGAGTGTGTGTGTGTGTACCTCGTTCTAGATGCAGGAATGGAAAGAAGTTCAAAGAGACAAACGAGCATCACGAGAAATAAGAATAGGATTTAATCGTAGAATGAAATTGGACATGTCTATGGATATCTTAACTAAACTCTTTCTCTCCATTCGTTCCCCTTTCCATATCTCCCCATTGCTACTTTCTTCCATCCCCTCACCTCTCTACCTCTTCCTTCCATTCTCCACCTCCTTTCTTTTTTTTCATCCTCCTCTCCATTGCTCCCTCATTCCCCCCCTTTCTTACTTCCTTCCTCCCCATTATTCCTTCCTTGTTTACTTTCATCTCTACCTCTTACCTCCATCCCCACAGCTTCTGGAATCTTCTCTCTCTCTCTCTCTCTCTCTCTCTCTCTCTCTCTCTCTCTCTCTCTTGACATGGATGGAGGTGAGGGTGTGAAGGACATGACGTAGACAGAAGGGACCAGTGAGTTCCCCCTTCACCACCTTACAGACAGACAGACAGACAGACAGACAGACAGACAGACAGACAGACAGACAGACAGACAGACAGACAGACAGACAGACAGACAGACAGACAGACAGACAGACAGACAGACAGACAGACAGACAGACAGACAGACAGACAGACAGACAGACAGACAGACAGACAGACAGACAGACAGACAGACAGACAGACAGACAGACAGACAGACAGACAGACAGACAGACAGACAGACAGACAGACAGACAGACAGACAGACAGACAGACAGACGAACAAACAGACAGACAGACAGAGAAGTTCAAACAAACACACACACACACACACACACACCTTTATATATATATTTAATTAAGGTTCTACTGCCACCCACTATTTTTTATTTGTATCTTCTGAGGCAATGTTTATTTACTCTTCATCTGATGGATCTGTAACCATTAATTATCGTATAAATGTAGACATGATATTATACCCTCATGTAAAATGCATCTCAAATTTGAGCTCTTGCGAATTAAAGTGGGGATAAATCTGGAGCAACTGAATCCTCCAAACTATTCCAAGCAACAGAACCCCATTACTTTTTGCCCTTCTGGTCCTGTTTTCCAGCATACTTTGGAGGAATCAAGGCACTCCAATGTAACCAAAAGTATACTGTCCCCTTAAGGTGGTCATTCTTTCGTGTTACATTGGAGTGCCTTGGTTCCTCCAAAGTATGCCATGAAACAGGACCACAAGAGCAAAAAATATAACGAGTGTCCTGTTGCTTGGAAGAGTTTGGAGGATTCACTTGTTCAGATTTACCAATACAAAACTTCCCTCCTAAGCTTAAACTGTTTACATTATCTCGGGTTTGAAATCTAGTGAGCCAAAGTCGTCATTAATGAGAAAGTTATCAGACTGGTTGTAAGTGGTAAAGTAAGATGCCAGCCTGGGGAAGTCAAGCAGCAGGTGCCTCCTCTCTCTCACTCTCACTCTCTCTCTCTCTCTCTGTCTCTCTCTCTCTCTCTCTCTCTCTCTCTCTCTCTCTCTCTCTCTCTCTCTCTCTCTCTCTCTCTCTCTCACAAACTAACCAATTACAGTTCCAGATTATATTATATGAAAGAAGATAAGGGCGTTGATAGTTTTATACAAGCAAGCAGAGTGATGATAGCGATGGATAATAGATGCATTGGTGGCTACAAAACATTATGATAATTCTATGATAACCCACAGTCAATTGTCTATTATTTTTAACCGAGAATAATCGAACTTTATCATTTATGTTGTTTAATTAAATTGGGAGTGAGTGACCTTTTGTCTCATCAAGTAATAACAGGTATTGATAGAGAAAACCTGTATGTACTCAGCCATCACTCTTAAGGGGGTGCGGGAGTAGGGGACAGGCTTTGGGGTGGGGGGTGGGGTGGGGGTACGGGAATAGGGGACAGGCTTGGGTTGGGTAGAAAGCCTGTTCCCTATTCCCGCAATCCCTAACCCACTCCCTCCAAGCCTGTCCCCCTACTCCCGCACCCCCAAGCCTGTCCCCTACTCCCGCACCCGCCTAAATCCCCCCCAAGCCTGTCCCCCTACTCCCGCACCCCCTTAAGAACCACCGTACCCTTCCTTGCAGGTTATACTTAAGGCACCGTGTGATGTAGTCAGATAATTGGAGATAAATGAGTCCTTCAAATATTGCCACGAAACACACACACACACACACCTATATGTACGGAGTTGGTTTCGTGATATGGTCAGGAGGAATCAGAAGCCTCCAATTTTCATACACGATCACACACACACACACACACACACACACACACACACACACACACACACACACACACACACACACACACACACACACACAGGGTCCTTAATTTAAAACGCTTTGGTGTGTTGTGTATATACCGTGCACCCCACACCCTCATTTGTCCAACCTGCTTTGCTTTTAATTTACATAAATGACATGGATCAAGATGAAGAAGACGACCACAACCACGACCACCAACACGGCAACAACCACGACCCCTCCCTGTTGCCAAATCTCCAACGACGACCACAACAACAACAACCACGACCCCTGTTGCCAAATCTCCAACGACGACACGACCACGAAAACGACGACCACGACCACGACCCCTCTCTGTTGCCAAATCTTCAACAACGACCACGACCACGAAAATGACGACAACAACCACGATTCCTGTTGCCAAATCTCCAACGACGACACGACCACGAAAACGACGACATCAACCACGACCCCTGTTGTCAAATCTCCAAACTTGTCGATCACTATAAAAACCAGTCAGAGAATAGCAACACCTTCCTTTCTTCCTTCCTTAGCATCAACCCCGGGTCCAAGTTGTAAGTGATCGAATTATTAACGGGGTGCGGGATTAGGGGACAGGCTTAGTGGGGGGTGGGGAAACTGGCTGGAGGGGGGGGGTGCAGGAATAGGGAAACAGGCTTGGATGGTTAGAAAGTTTGTCCCCTATTCCCGCACCCCTTAGTTAATCCGACCCCACCCCTCTCAAGCCTTTCCCCCTACTCCCGCACCCCCCCAAAACCCCTCACACATACATAAACCCTCCCCCCAAGCCTGTCCCCTTACTCCCGCATCCCCCCCAAAAAAAACCACACCCACCTAAACCCTCTCCAAGCCTGGCCCCTATTCCCGCACCCCCTTAAATTGGTTGGTTGGATGGCTGACATTTGGATGATTGGTATGTCTGGTTGCCTTCACCCCCGCATTGACAGACAGACAGACAGACACTGCCAATGAAAAGCAATTATGAATCTTTAATAATCCGATAAACACGTAATATTTGTTGACATAAATAGACGTATGGTATGTGTAAATTTGATATTAAATTCTCCATTATTCCTGTAGCCATCCATCCCTCTCATCTTTCCTTCCTTCCCTCTCATCCATCCTTCCCTCTCTCCATTCTTCCCTCTCCCCATTCTTCCTTTCCTCTATTTTTTTCTTTCCCATCCTTCCCTCTCCACTTTCCCTCCCTATTCTCTCCTCCCCACATCCTTCCCTCTCCACTTTCCCCCATCCTTCCCTCTCCACTTCCCCTCCCTATTGTTTCCCCTCCACATCCTTCCCTCTCCACTTTCCCCATCCTTCACTCTCCACTTTCCCTCCTATTCTCTCCTCCCCACATCCTTCCCTCTCCACTTTCCCCCATCCTTCCCTCTCCACTTCCCTCCCTATTGTTTCCTCCCCACGTCCTTCCCCCTTCACTTTAACTTCCCCATCAATCCCAAGCATTCTAAACCTTCCTCCTCGACTGGGAAAAATGCCCCACGATTAAGTGTAATTAAACAACAACTTGGTGTGGCTGATAATGATTACTCACCCTCCTCACCCTACCCACCCTTTACCTACTCATCCCCTTGCTTTAACTACTCACCCCTCTTCCCCTACTCACCCTGTGCCTATTCACCTCCCTCCCTACCCACCTTTTACATACTCACCCCTTTCCCCCTACCCACTCTTTACCTACTCACACCCCCTTCCTACCCACCCTTTACATACTCATCTTCCCCCTACTCACCCTTTACATACTCACCCCCCTCACCCTACCCACCCTATATATATACTCACCCCCTTCCCTACCCACCCTCTACATACTCACACCCCCTTCCTACCCACCCTGTGCCTATTCATCTCCCCTCCCTACCCACCCTTTACCTACTGTGTCCCTTTCTCTCTCTCTCTCTTTTTTTTCTCTCTCTCTTTTTCTCTCTCTCTTGGATAACATTTAGAGACGTGGGAGTTTACCAACACATACATACTTTACACCACAACAACACACGTGCCTCGCTATGATACACTTTTTGTTTACAGGCAATACAGTACAGTATACAGTAGTCCCGGTATAACCAACAACACTTCCAAAACAACAACACCCTGCCCCGGGAGAACATCAACAACAACAACAACAACAACAACAACAACAACAGCCTCTACAGTATATTACAGTATCATTATTTGTATTTCTGTTCTTCTGGCGAATCATGTATTATCTATAATTATGTTATGCTTACCACGAATGGCTGTGTATTGGACAAACTTGGTGGTGTATACTGTATATATACTGTATATTGTATTTATTCATTTTTGTCAATAAACTACCGCAACTAACTAACTAACTAACTAACTATGTATATTTACGTACTCAGGAGGGAAAACGGCCCATGCAGAGAAACCAGGAAAACAGTGAATGGAATGGGTTATCGAGAGAGAGAGAGAGAGAGAGAGAGAGAGAGAGAGAGACAGAGAGAGAGAGGGAGAGAGAGAGACTGGCTGTTGCGTTACCAGATCATTGCGCTCACCTAATTGAAATATATTGTTCTTTTATGTTAATACAGACCCGGTGACTTTACGAGGCTTCAGTAAACATCCTACGTTTAAATCAGACGCGTTTTTTTTTTTTTTTTTTTTTTTTTTATTATATATATTTTTTTGTCTTTATTTTATTTTTTGTTCTCTCTCTTTTTATAGCGACAGTGCATGCTTGACAATTTAGCAGTTGTTCCCCCTTCAGATCGTTGTGTAACTACCGTGGCATTTTTTTTTTTAGGATACATACGTGATGATGAAGATATGCATGAAGCAAGTCGATCAATAAGGAAAGAAAGAAAGTCGGAAAAAAAAATGAAAATAGATAGGGAGAAAATAGGAAATAATAAGAAAAAAACAATGAGAAAGAAAAGAAAATAAGAAAAAACAATGAAAAAGAAAGGAAAATAAGAAAAAAAACAATGAGAAAGAAAAGAAAGGCGGAAGAAAGTAAATACACAGATAAAACCGAATGAAATAATTAGGGAGAAAGGAAGGAAAAAAAAAACAATGAGAAAGAAAAGGAGGGCGGAAAGTAGATGCACAGAGAAACCCTAAAGAAATAATCAGAGTGAAAAGAAGATAAGATAAAAAAAAAAAAAAGAGAAAATAAGTAAAAAAGAGAAAACCGAGCTAAAAATAATAGAGTATGTAAGTTTCATCCTCTTCAGCAACTCGCCTCACAGGATTCCAGATAAAATAACACATACACACACACACACACACACACACACACACACACACACAGCAGCGATCGACCTTCCCTGCCCTTCTCCCTAATGATGATGCGGCGAAAAAATAAATAAATATACGACCTACAAGAAGTAAACCCGGGAGCGGATCTCACCCACTATCCTATATATACTACCACCAAAGATCAACCCATGCACACTACACTACCACACATGCACTCAACACACTGCTTGTTTGTATGGGGATGGTAAAAATTTTACAGTGATGGTGATGGTAAAATTTTTACAGTGATGGTGATGGTAAAAATTTTACAGTGATGGTGATGGTAAAAATTTTACAGTGATGGTGATGGTAAAAATTTTAGTGATGGTGATGGTAAAATTTTTACAGTGATGGTGATGGTAAAAATTTTACAGTGATGGTGATGGTAAAACTTTTACAGTGATGGTGATGGTAAAATTTTTACAGTGATGGTGATGGTAAAAATTTTACAGTGATGGTGATGGTAAAAATTTTACAGTGATGGTGATGTAGAAATTTTACAGTGATGGTGATGGTAAAAATTTTACAGTGATGGTGATGGTAAAATTTTACAGTGATGGTGATGGTAAAAATTTACAGTGATGGTGATGGGTAGAAATTTTACAGTGATGGTGATGGTAAAAATTTACAGTGATGGTGATGGTAAAAATTTTACAGTGATGTACTTTACGATTAACCTCTGTGTGTGTGTGTGTGTGTGTGATTGGGGAAGAAAGAGTGGAAGGGTAAGGTAGTTCTCTTATTTTGTACTGGGGTCAAAATTTGTGTAAGTGTTTGGTGTGTGTGATTAGTTTGAAGCATTATTTACACACACACACACACACACACACACACACACACACACAGACACAGACAGACAGACAGACAGACAGACAGACAGACACACACACACACAGGGGTCACCTGTAAAGGTGTTTGGTGTTTGTTAGTACATTTATGCATTATTTACACACACACACACACACACACACACACACAGAGGCTGGCTGGTGGTTAAGTGAGCGAGTTTATGTGTGTGGTTGTCAG
>JAWZYT010007378.1:0-17454 GCA_034508575.1 Petrolisthes manimaculis | reverse complement strand
CTATCTTTAGCCCTCACTCACCCTCTGCATCTGCATTTTGTTTTGTCAGTTTGTTTGTGTGTCTTTTTTCCTTCTCCACTCACTCCTTTTCTGTTTTCTCTACACTCAAAGTCTTCCCTCTTTCTTTCTCTTGTCCCACCTCTTGCTCTCGCTTTCCTTTCTTTTCAACTCCCCTTTCTACTTTCTTTTATCCCGCTCTCTCACCCCTCCTCTTTTGTTACTCTTCTTACTCTTCCACACCATTCTCTCTCTCTCTCTCTCTCACTCTCTCTCTCTCTCTCTCTCTCTCTCTCTCTCTCTCTCTCTCTCTCTCTCTCTCTCTCTCTCTCTCTCTCTCTCTCTCTTCCATTAGTCTCCTCCCCTTCTTTCTATTTTTATTTTTCTCTGTTTTTCTTCCTGCCACATTTTACCTCTCCCTTTCCCTAATCTCCCTCCCTCCCTCACTCCCTCCCTCCCTCCCCACCGTTCAGTCCCTCTTCCTTTCTTCTTTTATTCCTTTATCTCCTTTCTCTGTTACCTATTCTCCGCTTTCTATTCTCATTTCCACATATTCAATCCCCTCTCTTATATTTCTCCCCTTCCTATATACTTTCTTCTATTTCTCCCTCCTTTCTCTTCCTCTGTGTCCCTCTTCTTTTTCTGTCTTTTTATTTTTATTTTTCGGTTTCAATCCTCTCATGTTTGGGTTATCCTTCCTCTCCCCTCTCCTTTTCCATTCTTCTTATCTCCCATTCTGCCTGTTTCTTCTTCTCTTTTCCTTTCCTTGCCTCCTTAATCTCTCTCTCTCTCTCTCTCTCTCTCTCTCTCTCTCTCTCTCTCTCTCTCTCTCTCTCCTCTCTCTCTCTCTCTCTCCTCTCTCTCTCTCTCACACACACACACACACATAGACAGAAGTTCTACATATTATTTACATTTTTCACTTACCTACTTGCCTGACTTCCATCTCAGTCTTGCTCCCTTTTGCAGCAGTTTATCTAATTTGCCTCCATTTTCCTTCTCCAGTTCCTCTTCTTTCAGTCCATTTTCTTTCTGTCGTTTCTCTCTCTTTTGTCTCCACTCTCTATTTCCAGTATCGCTCTCTTTCCTCCCCTCTCTCTCTTTTTCCAGTATCTCTCACTTTTTCTCGTCTTCTTTCTCTAGTTTCTTACATTTTTCTCAACTTTATTTTTCCTGTGCCTCATCTCTCACTTTCAGTCAGCTGTGGGCGTTTCGGGTTGGTTCTACAGCAAATATTTTCACTGTATTCCTTCACTTTCATCCTGAATGTGCTTTCTATTACATTGTCTACAAACTCTATCTCTCTTTCTCTCTCTCTGCATTATGTATATATATTAACTTTTATATTCTTCTCTTCCTCTCTCTTAATCCTTATACCCTTTTAATTTTTATTTCATTTACCAACGAGTGTTACATCCGAATTATATTTTGGAACCCGTATATTTGCTTAATTTTCACGCTTAGATCCCTGTGTAACGAATGCAGATACTTTCTCTTTAATTTTATTACTACAATGCATTTTCAACACATTCTGGAAATTTGAGCAAATAGGCAAGGTTACCAGAAGGATGTAACTGTTAGAAATCAAACCTGGTTCCTATAATTCCCACCAGCCTTAACATTAGCCACTCGACCAACACAACTATTGCCTCTTCGTGGACTGGGACAGAATGAGTGTTTATTCACGTGTTTACTTTTGGACGATGGACGAGTGGTGGTTTGGTTGTTATCATAATATCGTTTGATGTGAGTCCAAACAATTCTTCAAAAGAGTAGGAGTTTGATAATGGGTCAACTGAAGTCGGATAATCCCTGGAGACGTCAGAAGTATTTATATGTCAAGACAATTTAATAGAGTGTACAGTTATAAAAGTGATGCACAAAGGTCTTCTTTTATTTCTTTAAGGGATTAATGTGTTGTGGGAATGCTGGTACTTACTTAGCCAAACAAACAAAAGCATGAAATAGATCTTCTAAGGATATACTTAGCATAGTTTATAGAAATTAATCGTCCTTAAGAAATCATAAACGACTGAGAGGGTTTGCATTTGTATAGTTAAGTTATATTGTCTTATTGATGAGAAACATGCTGAGGGTCCAAAGGTTGCAACAGTGTTTCCGTTAACCTGTTTATTCCATACTAGCAGCGATACCCGACGTTGTTCGGGTAAAGATCCTACATGTGGTTTTGTCAATAAATTTCCTCTAATTTTTTACATGTGAACTTATTAGGAGGGTGATCTATCTATATCTAACTATCTATCTATATTTATCTATCTATCTATATCTATCTATCTATCTATCTATCTAGCTCTATTTATCTATCTATATCTATCTATCTATCTATATTTATCTATCTATCTATCTATCTATCTATCTATCTATCTATCTATATCTATTTATATCTATCTATCTATATCTATCTATCTATCTATCTATATCTATATCTATATATATCTATATCTATCTATATCTGTCTATATCTATCTACCTATATCTATCTATATCTATCTATCTATATCTCTATTTATCTTTATCTGTATCTATCTATCTCTATCTATCTCTATCTATCTATCTCTATCTATTTATCTCTATCTATTTATCTCTATCTATTTATCTCTATCTATTTATCTATATCTATCTATATCTATCTATCTATATCTATCTATATCTATCTATATCTATCTCTATCTATCTATCTATCTAACTATCTATATCTATCTATATCTATCTATCTATCTATCTATCTATCTATCTATGTCTGTCTATGTGTCTGTCTGTCTAAGAACATGATTATATGTACATACACTCAGAGAACAGAATCACACACGTGTAATGCCAACGTAGGAGGAAGAGAGAGAGAGAGAGAGAGAGAGAGAGAGAGAGAGAGAGAGAGAGAGAGAGAGAGAGAGAGCATGTGGTTTTCTATCACTTTTCTTTGATTGTTTCAGGGGATATTATTTTATTTATTTTTTGAAGACTTTGATGCTCTTGTCATACGCTTTTGCGTACACCTAGAAGGCTCCCGTTTTCAGTTCCTGGTGTGTAAATTCAAACTCTTTCATTCTGTAAGAATTTTTTTTGCCTACATGAAAGTTGAAAAATGACAAAATTTACCACCATTTGTCAGCTGGGGGGGGGTGAAGGAAAAAAGTCTTTTTTAATTGGTTAATCAATGAAAAAAAAAAATTATAGTGCCAAGACACTCCAAGTTTTAGCCATAAAACGAATGTAAAAATTATTACTCTATGTGAAAGGATGAGCGCGTGCATAGCGGATAAACAGATAGACGGACATAGTGTTTTATATATTAGATAATATGTCTGGAATAACGCCAGATGAATTCAGATTTTACAATAAATCCTCGTCATCTCTGAATTCAGGGTTTAAGTGTTTCATAAACAATTATATACCTGTTCACTCTTCTCTTCCCTCCTGCCGCACCATATTCCTCTTATTTTCATATAATTATTCTCACTTCTTGACGTTCCCCTTGCGTTGAGACCATCCCCGTCCCCTTATTACAGCATTTCTCGTTTCATTCTCGTTCAGGTTATTAATCTTATCATTTTCAAGCTTTATCTTCATAACAGTGTTCATATCCCTTCCCTTCTACTTGTATTTATTTTCTTCGTTTAATCGTAATAATATTTGCTCTTTTGATCGTAACTTCAGTAAAACAAGGGTGTTTATGGGTAATGTTAAGTCCATTTTATCAACAATCTTCGAATTTCAGTAATGATACATTGTCCTCCAGTTTCTTTCATCTATCTATATTGTATTTTTCGCTCCTCGCCTCCCATCCCTCCTTCCTTTGATTGAGATGAATTCGTCTTGTTCCCACAACTTTGGTCATCAGTAAACTTGAAGGACGATGAAACCCAGAAGATGTACAGTGGCGGGCATAAGTTTCTTCCTTCTTCTTGTTCATCACTTCCTCATAAGTATCACAGGCATTGGCTTCCCTCTGGTGATCGTATAGTTATATCGAGTTATCTGGAGTTACTCATGATAGGAGAGTAATTAAGTGTGTACTTTTTTGCTTTGAAGCGAATTGGAGGGCCATTGATTCATCCATTGTATTTAAGGTGGTAATTCACTTTTGTTGGAGTGGTGTCATGATTCCTTCAAAGTATGCCAGAAAATCAGGACTAGATGAATAATAATAATAGTATCCTGTTACTTGGAATAGTTTGGAGGCATCAGTTGCTCCAGATTTGCCAACACTCTACTTCACCCCCTTAAGATAATTGACTAGTATGTTACTCCACGTGTAGTCTGTTTTGTGGTTTACTTTAGTGCGGACGAATCATTAAGCTGAATGCTGTGTGCTAACTCATCAACGCTGAACTTATACACACACACACACACACACACACACACACACACACATATATATATATATATATATATATATATATATATATATATATATATATATATATATATATATATATATATATATATATATATATATATATATATATATATATATATAATGGATACTTAAATTGCAAACTTGAAAATTACAATACAACTAATTCTCTCTCTCTCTCTCTCATTATTATTATTCATACTCGTTCTTGACGTTTGTCACTATTCATCCACATAACAGCCAGCTATACAGCATTTTTTTTTCGTATAGTTTGGTGGGATTAGATCATTAGTTTTTTATTTCCGTATGATATCCGAAAATAGGTAGAGTGATAAGCCAGAGTTAACAGCCGTTGTCTAAGCTACAACTATCTAAATTACTCTGTTCTTAACCGTTATATTCTGACTAACTCCAGATGAATTATGACGGAATACAATTAACCTTAAGGCACTAACTATTCTATGGTTAGAATCACATATCGATTACTGTTATCCCAGTATTGTTGTCTATGATTTGTATCAAATCTAACTTATGTTGATTATATAATTATAAGGAAAGGAGATACCAGGTTCAGCCAAAAGGTCAATGTCCCAAGGCATAATAGGTAAATAAAAACGCGGTAGACAATTAGCAGATTCGTAATATAACTTGCATCACATTACCTGGCAACAGTACCACAGAGATTTCATCAATATGACGAAAAAATTAAATAAACAGATTAGAATAGGAAAAAATAACATCATTCTGGATAAGGGAAATGAGGTTATGGCTCATCCCAATCAGACCTAATCCAATATTCTTCTTACCGGATCTCAATATTTTTTTTGTGTGGCCTTGTGGTTGTCATGATGGTGCTGTTGTTGTCGTTGGTGTTGAAGTTGTTGTTGTTGTTGTTGGTTCATGGTGCTGTTGTTGTCGTTGGTGTTGAAGTTGTTGTTGTTGTTGTTGGTTCATGGTGCTGTTGTTGTCGTTGTTAGGGAAGTTGTTGTTGTTGTTGGTGGTGGTTCATGGTGCTGTTGTTGTCGTTGTTAGTGAAGTTGTTGTTGTTTTTTTGGTTCATGGTGCTGTTGTTGTCATTGGTGTTGAAGTTGTTGTTGTTGCTAATGACTGTGCTGACTCGGTAGGGTATAGGTTGTGTGGCTACTTCTGTTGTTCTTGTGAGTGTTCTATCTATTGTCTTTGCTGTTGATAGATGTGGTGGTTGAGGTGGTGTGGTGATAATGATTGTGTTATGTCTCTCATTGGTGATGTAGGAGAGATGGCATCAGGGTTTGATTTATTATACATAGAACACTGCATATATAGACAACTTGAAATAGATTAATTTGACCTCGGTTTGCAATCAATACACGAACCATTTCTCATTACTGATGGAAACAATTCATTAATCTTAACGACCAAATAGAGTAATATCAACAGACAACAGTAATATCAACAATGCATGAATGAATCCACTATTCTCTTAGGGTCAGTTCGTATAACACTTATTTTGGTCGTTAATTGTAACTGATTGTTTCTGTCAATAACGATGCTATGAATTCTTACGTTATATTATGATTATGGTAGCAACTCTGAATTGGGTTATGCTATGTTAAGGGGGTAGCATAGTGTTGATAAATATTAAGCAACTGAATCCTCCAAACTATTCCAAGCAACAAAGCACCTCTCTTTTTGTTGATGTGGTCCTGTTTCCTGGCATACTTTGGAGGAATCAAGGTGTTCCAAAATACCACATGTATACTACCCCCTTAAGTTAGATTATGTAGTACTGTATTTTGATATGCTATGTTAGGTCAGTTTAGGTTAGATTAATTTAGATCAAGTGAAGAAAGTGCTCACTCAATTTAGATTCATAAGTTATATTATTCATGTGGATATGTTGCCCTGCTCCAGCGTTCAATCAGGTTCACCTGATCAAGCTCATAAAAAAGGTCATAATAAGCAAACAAACAATGCATGCACTGATCAATCCACTGCGCACCCGCACCCGCACACACACACACACACACACACACACACACACACACACACACACACACACACACACACACACACACACACACCGCACGAAATGCAATTATAACTAACTTGTTACGCCGGCCTGTCAAAAACCATGACAATTATTACCACGACCTGTATGCATGGCGGACTACAATCATTTTTTCCACCAGTCCTCCAGTCCATAGCGAGTGAATGGTAACTATAAATAATCATTTAATCATTGATTCACCCACGATCTGTTACTCGTCAGGACAGTCAGTTTGGAGGAATTAGAAATCTTCAGATACCCATAACAAGAGCACATTACCCTTAGTGACTCAGTGATAAATGCTTCAAGTAATACTCAAGGTCAAAGGTTAATGGTGTGTAGGGTAGATTTCTTACCACATCTGAGGTCACGTGTTGTAATGATTTTAGCTCCTCCCTATATAGTAGAGTCTTCGTAATTGGTGGGGATTAATCTTTGCTTCATAAAATTCACAAGGTTTTTAAACGTCGTTATATTCCCAGATAATCTTATAGTGTGTGTGGAACAGGTGCAGGAAAAGCCTCGGAAGGACAGGTGTTAAAAGTTTCAGGAGGATATATTATGTAGGAAATGTGGTGTTAGGGAGAAGAGTATCAGGTGTCAGGGACGACAGTGTTATGATTATGTAAGTAAGAAACAAGTGTCGTGGGTATATCGTGTCTTTATCTGCCTCTTTTAGATTTTTTTTATTAAGGTTAACCATACCTCAATTACTGTAGAAAGTATATGATTTTTGTTACTTTAATATACATTATATTTGTCTTACTATTTATCAATCTCTTCATCTATTTCTCTCTCTCCTCTTACTTATCTCTCTGTCTATCTCTTCATCGATTTCTCTCTCCCTCTGTTTATCAACCTTTCTATCTATTTGGTGTGGTATGGAAGGCGTGGGCCATCGTAGGACTGTCTTGATGTCTCTTAAAGGGGTTAGTGTTCAGGGTGTGTCATTCGGTCACCTTCTACTCTCTCTCTCTCTCTCTCTCTCTCTCTCTCTCTCTCTCTCTCTCTCTCTCTCTCTCTCTCTCTCTCTCACACACACACACACACACACACACACACACACACACACACACACACACACACACACACACACACACACATACATGCATGTACTATACACATACTCCACTATTCACTTACTCACCTGCTCCTACTACTCACTCACCCACCTACTCCCACTGTCCACTCCACATCCACACCGCAGCTAAACCCATTATTCAACAGCCCTGGTACCTCCTGCTCTAAGCTACACCTCACCTGGGCTATCCCTCTTTATTTTGGTCTCGATAACAACCACCCACATGCAACTGATAGATAAGTTAATACATACTGACTGAAATATATATATATATACAGCATTCGTAGAGGCAGCTCTTCGTAACATCAGCAGTATAATATAATGTAGTAACTCTCTCTTGAATGGATAATCATCAGGTTCGCAGTATTCAGGCATTTGGAACGCTAACCACGATTAATATAACCGGGACAACAAATTTCAATACAGTTTAGGGCAATGAATGAATCACCGAAAGGGACTGAATACTGATTAAAAACTATAGTGTGACTGTAATATTTTTTGTATGTGCGTCATCATTTGTTTTAGTTACTGTTTCGTAATGTAGCGTATCAACCAACCGTATCTCAAAATGTGATATGATTTTACCTCCCTGAGCCGAGTGTGTTGTGTTGTGTTGTGTTGTGTTGTGTTACGTCACCTTATGCATTAATTATTAATTAGAAATAATAGGTACTAAAATAACACCGTATGTTGGTTTATGCACTATACTGGCATGTATGAATATAGCTATCGATGAATAATTTTGTATGTATACCACAGAAACACAGGCATCGAAATCAGTAACTTAATTGTAAAGCATTATTAAAACTGTGCATATAATTCATGACTGTAATATCTGCTCCATATATGACATTCCTTGACAACACACCCTCATCGTTCCTTCTTCTCTGACAGATTTGTATGTACAGTAGCCTACTCCGAGTGTCCCCTGAACCATGTGTGTGCTGGCTACCATTACAGGTGAGTACTGTACTTTGGACGTCCACAGTGTTTTTTTTTGTGTGGTTTTTGTTTATATTAACAAAGATGAGGACAAAGGCCACAAAATAAATAAATAAATAATCATGCCTGGTGTTGGTTACATAAACTCAAAAGAAGTCAGCTGTTGGGAGGTAGGGGCTCAAGTATGACGTGATGGAATCGGAGTAAATGAATAACGTATAATTCAGGCTACATGGCTTGATGAATGTCTTCTCCTTCTAGTACATTATTGACTCACATAGGCGTCTTATCATATTTTTGTGCGTAAGAATATTTATTTTATCAGTCAAGCGTAGTTTTGATTTGGTTCAACTGTTTCAAACCATACAGTAGTGGGTCGTAACAGTCAGAGTGAATATTTCAATCGTTTTAATATTTAGCCGAGGTGGGATTTGCCTATGCCACACTAAATCGTCTGGCATTAGTAAAGGTGTGTTTATCTTGGATGTCCGCCGCCAATAATAAATTCTCATAAATAGCTTTCAAAGTATAGGCAGCAGGAATACGTGTTCCCTTGACTAAACACAACTACACGCTTTGCTGCTGGTCGGAAAAACTGCATATCGTCAGCCATTACTTACTGCTCGAGTGGATAAACGGGGTAATTACTTGGGTGCCTAATTGGACATTTTGGCTACCGTTTCTTCCAAATTATACCAGCAAGTATACGTATAGGAGATCTGTTGTTGTTGTTGTTGATGTTGTTATTGTTGTTTGGAGGATTGGGAGACTCCAGGTTGCCACTTATATATTACTCCTTTTACATAATAAACACATGGATAAATTTCTTATACTCATAAAAAAAATCACACACACACACATCGACTGACTCAATATTTTTCTTGATTCTTGTTGTGTTATTGGAATATCTCTTCACTCTTGGATACAGGTTTTTTTTATAACGTTTTGTATCATATAGTGTTTGTCCAAGCGTATCATCTTAAAATTAATGTTATGCTCTTGTTTTCCGGTAAATTGAACACTTGATTAACTAGACTTTGCATGTCATTTGTATTTCTTTTTGGCATATATGTTGACTGGTGAATTTTGCTATAGTTTTCAGCCATTTTTATAGGTTATTGATATTTCATTGGTAGATATAATAATATAATCCAATAATAATTATGAAAACTCGTCGAGACCACCAACTGTTCCTTCTAATCTTGGTGCCCTCTGTGTCCTTGGGGTCGCTAGATGATCAAACTCTTTTCGTATCCAGCTACACAAACTCAATTAGATGCTTGAAACGAGAGAAGGATTATGATTAAGCTACTGAAAGCAGGAGCCAGGATTAAGTTTAAAAGGAAAACAAATTTTGTCAAATCCTATTTTTCTTCCGCTGCATGATGTTTGGGTTTCATGAAATTAACTTTGGCTGCTTTTTGCACTGAGTCTCATCATCCAAGTTATATTATGTATATATATATATATATATATATATATATATATATATATATATATATATATATATATATATATATATATATATATATATATATATATATATATATATATATATATATATATATGTATATATATATATATATATATATATATTCTGATGAATTATGTATGAATATGTATTATTACAAATGGATTAACACATTGGCTCTATAAATACTGGACAACCAGGCTATGGGGCAGCAGCCAATGGCAGTCTCTGAGGAAGTGGCCTCTCATGACTCTCTGATTTTTATTTGTTTGTGGTGCGAGATTTTTATACTCTCATCGATTGACCCATTTTTCCCTCACTGAGCTGTTTGCCATACTCTGGATATAAAAAAGAAAGAAAGTAGTATTCTTTCAAAATTTGTATGCTAGTCTTTCTCAATCTTTTTCCCGTTGACAGAATATTTAACTGTAGTTAACATGTTTATGTCTCCAAAAATCCTTGATTAAAAACCCGAGTTGATATGACTTATGTGTACAGAAGTAGTACTACATTGTCGTTGTTCACGTAACAGCAGTAAACATGGCTGGTGATTATAGAAACACCACGTAGGGATGGAACACGTGTATTGGAATTATCTGGTCTGAGCCGTTGGTTGGCTACATATTCCTTAAACTAAGGGGTGAATAATGGGAGTGGTTGGGTAATGGAGGCAGGGTAAGGCCGTTGAGGGAAGGTTAGGGTACGCTTAAGAAATAGATAGACAATTGGAAAATGGTCAAGGTTAGCGAATCTATACCGATTGTTATACATAGGTGCATGAGCTGGACCACAAACACACAACCAATGTCTCTCATGCAACCCAGCTCAACCAGCCATAAGTGGTAAAATTATTAAGATAAAAAGATAATCCTTATAAAAAGTCAGACTCTTACAAAAAAATTATAACATAAAACGACACTATTGAACTATTGTATGAACGTGTGTTTGTCGCCCAGACCTTACACTCAGGAAGCGATCTGGAAATCTTTATTCCACATGATAAATGTTAGCTTTATAATATTATTGTAAGTAACAGTTTCTATTTTCCCTAAACATTTAATCAACTTGAAAAATAACGTGTATCTTTGACTAAACTCAGTTGTATTTGCTGATTAATATATGCAGTTGTTTGTAATAGTATATTATTTAAGCTGAGGGTAAAAATTTGTCCACCACTGTACAATATATAAATAATTCTAGGCAGTATAAATACAGTGATATTAGTTATTTGGGGGAACTCCGGTTTTACATGGCCAATATTAGTTTATGGAGAGTAATGAACGTAATATCACTTTATGAAGACTAGTATCATTGATATCACTTGCATCAGTCCCTTGTATTAGTGTTTAATGTCCACAGACAGTAATATCGATGGCAGAAAAATATACACTATTTTTCCCTGGCATGCTTTATGAGTTGATCCCATTGTGCCGGTCCAGTCATGAGCACTAATAAGTATCCAGGTGTCCTTCGAATACCTGGAGACAGTAAATAAATGCACAATAAGATCTTCATTGGAATTACTTCGTTGGTGAATTGGACTGATCAAAACTTCAACCAAAACTGTATACCTATATATTAGTGTTCATGACTGTAAATATGATATATGTTTGTGGTTTTGTTTGGGACTAGTTGTGTTGATTTGCAATTCATCTACCTAAGAAATATAAGGAGTGGAGTGGGATAAGAGATTTCATATAGTTTCTCTAAGCTCATGTTATGGGGACTAATAGGAGGGCTAATAATTCCTCTTAAACAGTTGGTGATGTATCAAAATGAGCTGAAATATTGTTCGAACATTAAAAGCGAATATTTTGTTGTATTACGACAAGAAAAGTCTCCTCGTGTTAGTCTGTAAAACATGTAGAAGGTTATTGTTCGCTGGATATTTTGCACGAGTGTTTGAGGACTTCTCTGTTGCGCGGATATTCGTTTCGCGATGAGCTCTGTATTATTAACCTCTGGTACTGATTACTCCACGATATTTTTGTTATGCAAATCTGGAACAGAATCATGGAGCTCTAATATCTGGGCTGATAAAAGCACCGAATTAATCTCATAATCTCTCTCATTTGAATTTACCTTCATTAGCAACGGTTGGTAATAGTATTTGCAGTTCCATGATTATTGCCCTGTGCCCATGACGGTGTAGTGTGTAGTGAACTAAGTGAAAAGTAAGCAAAAAGATCTGGAGACCGAGTATGAACATTCTCAAAAGCATCATGAAAAATACTCCATAACTGATGACAGATTGGGTCGTGTGAAAAGATAATGAATAACTAAACGATGACGGTGAATCAGTACAATAGCTTCATGCCCAAGTTAGTATACGTGAGGCCAATGTACAGTTAAGAGAATAAATAGTCCATAGGTTGTTATGCTCATGGCTGCTCTGAATGGAAGTACACCAAGGCCAGATGAGAGTATATAGTACATTATACACCAGTACACTATACGTCCTATACTATCCCTTTGTGTGTTGTATCCTCGAATACCTTATAGTTGTGTGTCTTCATCTTTTATCATAATTCTCTGTGCTCGCTATAATACCATTGTGTTCGTATGTCATGAATCAGACACGGGAATTTAATCTGAGTGGTGACCTGTGTGTGTGTGAGTTGGAAGCAATCCCAACACCTCCCTTCAGTCACTCAGTCACTTTCCCTTCCCTTCGTTCCTTACTTACTCTTTACACCCTTCATTTTACTTCATGTCTGTGTTGCTCCTCCACCTTTTCTCTTTTTCTCTTTCATCCCTCATTCCCTGATACTCCTCCTTTCTCTCCCCATCTCCTATATCACTCTATTGCCTACCATTTCCATATTCTCTCCTTTCTCTCTCAGCTCCTTGTCTCCTATTCTGTAAGTATACGTTTATGAAAGGATCTGCAATTTGCCGTGTAGTTAGTTTAGATAAGAAGAAGAGGGAAGGAGAGGTTGTATAATACACTGTAATGTGTAACAACAACATTATTATAAGAAGACTCATGACGCTGAGGTTGTGAGAGATGTAGTAAAATGTACGAAAATAAGAATGTGTTAATAGATGTTTCACGGGGAAAGTTGTAGAGAAAAGATGCTATTCCACTCAAATTATTTACCGATTAAAAAATCAAAACAGAAACGAATATTCAGTAGTTCTAGATCATTAATATAATTGCTTAATTAATTAATTAATTAAGTTAGATGAATCATCCTCGATTAACTTGAAAGTTTTCCGGCACTAATAATTTTTTTATATAAGTGAGGATGTACAAAAAAGAAAGCGAGAGAGGGAGAGAAAGAGCTTGTCAAAGTGGAGGCAATGTGTGTGTGTGTGTGTGTGTGTGTGTGTGTGTGTGTGTGCGTGTGCGTGTGCATGTGCGTGTGCGCGTGCGCGTGCGCGCGCGTGTGCGTGTGTGAAAGAAGGAACATAAGGGGGAAGGTAGGGAGGATGGGTGGAGGACAAATGCTGAGAATTTATCTGAGGAGAATTCTGTGAAAAAGGGTGAAGTGGTTGTGAAAGAATCGTAGAGTAGAGAAACCTGCAAAAGAAAAATAAAGACACATTTGTGTGATGGAGGAGAGAGAGAGAGAGAGAGAGGGAAGATAAAATGTAAAGTAAAAAATATTGAGAGAAAAATAACTAGAAGAGGGAGAGTGAAATAATGAAAGAGAGAAATACTGAGTGAGATAAAGTGTAAGTTTTTGGTTTTAAGGCATAAAGAGATATACCGAAAGTGAGACATAATAAATGGTACAAGACTGAGGATACAAAAGGCATATTAATCGTGAAAGAAAAGGTCAAGAAAAGAATAAGGCAAGATAATGAAAGTAAACTGAGTAAAGGGAAGAGAGAGAGAGAGAGAGAGAGAGAGAGAGAGAGAGAGAGAGAGAGAGAGCAGTCATGGCTTGTAAGAAAGAAGAACTACAATTAGTGAGCGAAGGTGGGAAGTCTTTGAGGCAGGTTAAATAAGCGTGCATAAAGTAGTGAGTGTGTGGAGAGGGAGATGAGAGTCCGTGGTGAACAGAGTGTGTGTGTGTGTGTGTGTGTGTGAGAGAGAGAGAGAGAGAGAGAGAGAGAGAGAGAGAGAGAGAGAGAGAGAGAGAGTGAGAGAGAGAGAGAGAGAAGAGTGGTGTGTTATGTTGATGAAGGAGAGTATGTAGAAAGGTGAGGGAGAGTGTGTTGGAAGGGTGAGAGGGTATGTGAGGTATAAGAGTAAGGGAGAACGTGTTGGAAAGTATGTTGAAAGGCTGAGACTAGACAGTGTGTTGAGAGGGTGAGAGAATGTTTCAAAGGGAAGAGCTGAGTTACATAAAGCTACAAAGACTAAATAATACAGTAAAAATATTACTGGTCTTGATGCCAAAAATATACTTCTCTTGGCTTCTTGGCTGCTCCGTTTTGGTGTTGCCACATTTGTTTATCTGTCTCCATATCGTTCTGTCGTTAACATCCTCCTCTGTCACACTATCCAGAAGCATATATGCCCTTACTACATCCATAAGCTTCCACGTTGGCCTCTCTCTTCTCCATCTGTTTGTCATTACCATCTTCAGCATCCTCTTCCCAACAAACCCATTATCACTACTATGGACAGTACGTACATACCTCCTCCATCTCAACCTCGTCTCCTTCACTTTTTCTCTGGACCTTCTTTATACCTCCACTGTTCCTCTAATAAACTCGTTCCTAATCCTGTCAATATTTATCACTCACAACGAAGATATCATAAACTTCAACACTTGTCAGTCACCTTCAGCTCTGCTTCAGCTCTAATAATATTAAAGCCCATAATAATGTGTCCGTATACTGGCATGTAGGCCTACTGCATGTGTGTGTGTGTGTGTGTGTGTGTGTGTGTGTGTGTGTGTGTGTGTGTGTGTGTGTGTGTGTGTGTGTGTGTGTGTGTGTGTGTGTGTGTGTGTGGTGTGTGTGTATCTAGCTAATAAGATGCTTGTTGGAGAGAAACTATGAGCGGGCTGGAATGGAATCTGTTATGTGAGTGAGAGAAAAAAGATGCAAATGTATAACAAACAGGAAGAAAATATAAGATGGGGAGAATATGCTAAATATATCCTACGGGTGTGAAAAGCTGGGAGGTAAATTATTCATGCGAGAAAATAGGTGTGTTGGGGAAAGAATATAATTAAGAGTGTAAGAATGTAAATGACGAAGTATGAACCAGAGAGAGTTTTGTAAGTATAGGAGAGGGCAGGTAAGATGCAAAAGTTGAGTAAGTGGCAGAGTAGTTGAGAGAGGGAGAGAGAGAGAGTGTGTAAGGGACTTGAGTTACGACTTGAGTGAGGGTGGATCAAGTGAAGGTGAGAGAGAGGGAGACGAAGGAGGGAAAGGGAGGGAACGAGACTGGGGTGGGGGGAGTGTCGCCTAACATCTCTGGTACACTAATGAAGACTAGCGATGTGTGTGTGTGTGTGTGTGTGTGTGTGTGTGTGTGTGAGTGAGAGTGAGAGAGAGAGAGAAAGAGAAAGAGAGGGGGGAGAGGTGGGAGATGGGGAGGGGGAGACTAGTGGGCTCCTCTCCCAATAATGATGATATACCTGTGGTGCCTTGATTCTTTACTCACACCTACGGGACCAGACTGTACCACTAGTATAGGTGAGGTGAAGTGGACTGTAATGGGAGGGGAGGGAGTAAGGGACCTTTACTCTGGGAATAGAATGACCAGAAGCAGGTTTATGTAGTGGAAAGTAAGTCTAAAGGTAATTACGTGTGCTCATAGATAAGTGTAATGATAAGTACGTGTACTAGTTTGTGAGTGTGTGTGTGTGTGTGGGTGCGTGGTGTATAATGTAATGGCTAATATATAATGATGTGTGATAAATACCGTTATTGTATGTACAGTCAGCAGCAGAAATTCGTCCCACTCTGCTGTAGTGATGTGAGCCTGGAGATCTGGTAATACTGTATGAGAGAGTAAGGGAGGGAGGGAGAGAAAAAGTGAGGGAGGAAGGGAGGGAAGGAGAGAAAGAAGGAGGGGGGGAGGGAGGGAGAGAGTTGTCAGTTATGGTTTAAATGTCAATTACTAAAGATTGTTTGAACAGGGATACCTTAAGAATTCATTTCTAATATATACTGAACTTTATGTAATAAAAGTGTGTATTGATAATAATATTGATTCTGAAAATCATATAATTATACATTATTTGGGTGCATCGTATGATTATCATTGATTGTGGACTCTGATGTTTTTCAAACTTAAGAAGAACTTTGAAACTAAATCAGCATCGAGATAACGTTCCAGGAGTCATTCGCAGCTTTGATAACCCTAACCTAGATGTGAATAGTAACTCTGTTTTAACGCTAACTCACAACACGCCCCCCTCACCCTCTCTCTCTCCCTCACTTCCACCCTCTCTCTCTCTCTCTCTCCCTTCCCCCCTCTCTCTCTCCCTCCTTTCCCCCCCTTTCTCTCTCTCCCTCAGTCTCTCTCAGACAGTATTACCAGAGCTCCAGACTCTCATCACTACAACAGAGTGGGACGAATTTCTGATGCCGACAGTACTTGTAAAGGTAAAGATATACAGTATAAAAATTATAATAGTTTCTTTTCTATTCTTGCAGGTGTCCCTCAAGGGTCTATTTTGGCTCCATTGTTTCCATTTCATAATTATAAGATAAAATATTTCTCACACACAACCTTTAGAGGAAATGTATTTTTTTCGGGAGCATATTATATCATCTTCAAATATGGAATGACTTGACGGAAATAAATCTTAGAAGAGATAAAACTGTCATCGAAAAGGAAGCTCAATCGAAGGAATAAAGAACAGCTGACACGTTATGTCCAGCCTCCAGCAGCTGGCAGTAAATTAAAAAAATATGATAGTGCCACCTTCTCCAGACCTGTCCATTATCCCGAACAAAGAAAAGACAATAATATCCAGAAACACCAAACATGGAGAGACCAGAAGGAAGGATAGAAAGAGAAAGGGGAATAATTGGCGGAATACAGAAGGAAAAGGAATATATGTGGGAACATATGGGGAGATTTTAAAAAATAAATCTGATAAATTGAAAGGGAGAAAGAGGAGTCGAAGAGAGCGATAATGATAAAGGATAATTATGGAAAAGAAATACTAGATAGATAGATAAATGCAGAGAGAGAGAGTGAGAGTGAGAGTGAGAGTGAGAGTGAGAGTGAGAGAAAGAGAGAGAGAGATACGATAAATTTGGGGAGAGAGAGAGAGAGATTGGGGGAGGGAGGGGGATGAAGGACATAAGGAAAACAAACTTGTGTAGAAGTTGGTAAAATTGAGTAGATATGAAGACGGATGGACACTATGGCTCCAGCACTGTAAGGAAGGAAACGGACACCATCATCACCATCATCACAACAACATGATTCACAACTACTGTCACCATCATCACAACACCATAATTCACAAAGACTATCACCATCATCACACCACTATAATTCACAACTACTGTCACATTCATCACAACACTATAATTCACAACTACTATCACCATCATCACAACAACATGATTCACAACTACTGTCAGCACCATCACAACACCATATAATAATTCATCACTGTTCTTTCCATCATTCCTAC